>VDFB02000019.1:9983469-10211083 GCA_007258455.2 Sequoia sempervirens
TATAATATATTTTATATATAATATATTTTATATATAATATATTTTATATATAATATATACTATAATATATTTTATATATAATATAATATATATTATATAATATATAGTATATTTATATGTAATAAATTTATAATTAAAAAAACGGATATCCATTATTAACTCCTTTGGATATTGATGCCTCGTGAAAAATCAATATGGTGTTGCATAACGGATATCCAATTTTAACGGATATCTATTTTTAGTGGATATCTATTTTGTTCTCTCATTTTCAAACGAAGACAGTGTATTAAATATAATATATATTGTATAATTTATATAATAAAATATATAATATAATATAATATATAATATATTATATAATATAATAAAATATATAATATATATAATATATATAATATATATATTATATAATATAATAAAATATATAATATATATCATTACGATAAATAATGGATATCCATTTTTATCCAGTAGTGGAAACCACATGGGAATATATATACAATAAATTTATGATAAAATAAACGGATATCCATTAATAACTAATTTCCATTGGTAATGAATATCCGTTTCTTTAAGGACTTTATAACGCGAATTCTTCCTCATTTTCATGAACCAGTCCTTATTTTAGTGACGCAACAGTCGGGCAATGACCTCCAGCGACCTCCAGGTATGTTGTTTTTGCATTTTTTCAATTTTTTTTGCTAATTAGTGATAAATTTAAGATTTTTTTTGCATTCTTTGTAGATTTTTTGAATTTTTTCATTTCTATTTAAAGTTACAAAAAATTTGAAATCCTAGTTAGTGAAAAACAAAAAAAAAACATCAAACAAAAAAATGGAACCTTTATTACTAGAAAAAAAACATAAAATAGAACTTTCATTACCTCCTTTCTCCATTTTTTAAAACTGTTTTACATTCTTGTCTATTTTTCATTATCTTTATCACTTATTTTCATGTTTCTTAAATTCTTGCTTTGTTTCTTGTTTTTAAATTAGTATTTCTTTGCTAAACAATTTGTTTTTTATTAATTATTTAATTGTTTTGACTCTCCTCAACTCTCAAAATAGAAAGGATCCTTGTTGGAAGTGCTCTAAATTTCCAATTCTTGGTGAATCTGGATCCATTGTTAGTACTAACCAGGCAAAACTTGTCCCTGCAACCATAGGGAAATGGGCAAAGTGAATGGGTAATAATTGATGTGCTATGCAGGAGGCTATTATATTGAATCATATACAAATGATAGCCTCTCGCACAACCCATAGATTATTACCCATTAACTTTTCCCATTTCCCTATGGCTGCAGGGACAAGTTTTGTTTAACCATTACTCTGTATACAGATTCACTTAGTATTGGCAATTTCGAGCGTAGCACTTCCACCTTGGTTGAATCAATTTGGAGCTTAATGCTTCCACCTTTGTTGAATCAATTTGGAGCTGAACACTTCCACATTGCAGTGAGGTAAAAATTTAATGTATTTTTCAATGAGATTTCACATCACTTTAACAATTATTTGTTTTCCATTTACACGCCTTAGACATAAATGAGCTTTACACATTTTTTCATTTGTATTCAATTAAATCATTTATATTGAACGGTTTAAGGGGATTTTAAACATGTATCTTACATTTTTCAATTACAAATTTAATGTAGGTTCACTTATATCTAAATCATGGATCCACGCCCTCCACCTCCAACCACTCCACCTCCACCCACTCCACCTTGAAACCCCCCACCTCCACCACTTGCACCCAATGGTGCTCGCTTTCAAGAACAAGTCGATGTGAATGTTAGAACCATTCAAGATCAAGTTAACGCTATTCAAAATGAAGATTGTGTTCACCCATTATTGAGGTGTTTTGCATGAAAAATGCAAACTGTTGTTGATGTGTGTAGGTCCATGGAAGTGGACTTAGATGAGCATCAACAATGGCTAGAGGAAAGGAGACAGTCCCAATCTAAAGAGAAAAACACAAAGAAATGAATAGATGCAACTAAGAGCCACAAAACTTTATTAAGACAATGATCTTATATTTATAAAAAAATTGATCTTGGATGGATATTTTATAAAGAATTTTGTTGGATGGATATTTTATAAAGAATTTGGTTGGATGGATATTTTTAGTGTTGAATTTATGAATATTTAATAGTATAATGACGAGACAAAAATTTAGTAATAAATATTAAATAATCTATTAATTTAGTGTTTGTTAATGTATATAGTGTGTATATATAGTGTTTATTCATGCATCATGGTTGACTGATGACTTATTCGTTGATCATAATCGTTGTATAGATTTCACATGAACAATTTAATTAACATGTATCTTGATGTCTTCTAAGGATTTTTTTTTAAATTTGCATAATGTTCTTGTTTATGTACCATGATTGGAAGATAGTGATTCTTATTCATGATGATTTTATGGTCTTTTACATGAATGATCTAATGACATGTTATTAAACTTGAAGGTTTTAATGGAATGAATGTTGAATTGAGTTGTAATGGTTTTGTTTGATGGTTGTATCACTTCTTATTCTAGAGCCCGTCCCAACATGGGAAAGCACTCTTCCTCTCAACTCTCTCTCCCTCTTTCTCTCTCTCTTTGTCCCTCTCTCCATCTCAACTCTCCATCTATCTCTCCCTCTCACTCTCAGGTTCCTCCCACCCCTCTCTCTCTCTCCATCTCCTTCTCAAGACTCTCTCCCTCTCTCCCTCTCAAGCTCTCTCTCTCTCTCTCTCTCTCTCTCTCTCTCTCTCTCTCTCACTCCTCTCTCCCTCCAAACTATATATATCTCTCTCCTTCCCTCTATACTCCCTCTCTCCCCCCTCTCTCTCTCCTCCCTCTTAGCTCTCTCTCCCCATCCCTCTCAGGTCTTTCACTCCCACTTCTAAGGTCTTTCTCTCTCCCTCTCTCTCAAGTCCCTCCCACTCCCTCTCTCTCTCTCTTTCTTGTGAATTGGCCGCACATCAATAATTTTGTCAGCAGTGGTACATTTTCCTTGGTGTTATTAATATTTAGCTGCTTTTAAGTTTTCTTTACAACTCATCTTCGTTGGTGGGAAAATTGATGGGAAATCTTGTCATTATTAATACTTAGCTGCTTTTAAGTTTTCTGTAAGCATTTATAAGGCCATATGAGTTATATTTCAACTCCTGCCATTATTGTAAGTGATGGGAAATCTATCTAATAATAATGTTACCTGATTTAGGATATGATTGATGTGACAACCTTTTTCTAATTCTACTTAGAAAAATCCCACCTCATTTTCAAAGGGAGACAATGTATTAAATATATAATATATATTACATAATATATATTATATATATAATATATATTACATAATATATATTATATATATAATATATATTAAATATATTATATATTATATTTCATATATATTATATAATATATAATATAAAATATATTATACCTCCCTCTCTCCCCCCCCTCTCTCTCTCCCTCTCAGCTCTCTCTCCCCATTCCTCTTAGGTCTTTCACTCCCACTTCTAAGGTCTTTCTCTCTCCCTCTCTCTCAAGTCCCCCCATTCCCCCCCTCTCTCTCTCTTTATTGTGAATTGGCCGCACATCAATAAATATATAATACATAGTATGTATTAAATATATTATATAATATATATAATATATATTACATAATATTAATATAATATATAACATTTCATATATATACTATATGCTAAATATAATAATTAATATGTATACTATATAATATATATAGTATACTATACATAAAATATGTACTATATAGTATAATATAATAATATAATATATATTAATATATATAACATAATATTATATATTATAATAATATAATATAATATAATATAATAATATTTATTATATATTATATTATTATATAATACATATTATAATATTACATATATTAATATATAATATAATAATATATGTATTCTATAGTATACAATATAATATATAATATAATAATACATAATATATAATATACTATATAATATATTATATATAATACATAATATTGACAAGGGTGTTAACCTAAGACACAGAAAATCAAACACAACACCAGAGAATATTTTTATTATTTAGAATATGAAAAGCTTACTTGCAGAGGATCTCAAATCCTCGAGTTCTGCAATACATGCAAGTTACATAAACTACAGAAATTCCCCTTTTTGCAATCTGCGATCTTTTCCCCTCAAAAAGCTACCCAAAAATCAGAAACTAGCACATAAAAAGCCCACCTTCGGTTTGGAGCCAAAACAACATTCAAATTATGAGTTTTGGTGGTTTGGCGCCAAAAATTACAATTTGGAGTTCAAAAATTGAGAACTAATTCGAAAATTGGCAATTTTCCAAAAAATGACCAACTTCCGGAAGACATAAATTTTGATCCAAGACTCCGTTTTTCGAACTGCTTGAAGTATTGGAAAGGTCTCAGAGTAAAGAACACACTAAGAAATAGCTTTTTAAGTTTTGGAAATTTTTGGGCCCGTACGAGACCGTTTAAAGCCTCAAACTAGACTTAGAAGATTTTTCAAGGCAAAAAGAAAAAACTAAAACTTGAATAACTTTCAAACCGGGAATGATCTTGACCTGATTCTTTCACCAAAATGCTTATTTTTCTATCCTAAAGTTTCCCATAAATTTATGCCTCCTCACGCCTTCAAATTCAAAACTGCTAAAAATAGAAATTGAGCAGAAAAAATAGAAATGCAATTCTGAAAGTTGGGAACTCTTTTTCGTTGAAAAGGGTATCTAGAAATGCAAAAAAATCTACAAAAAGCTAACAAAAGAAAACATATTTTTGGGTGATGCGGAATTTCCCTTACACCACTAGATGCTCCTGCATTAGACACTCAAGGTAATTTGATAAGTGACCCTGTCACGTCTCAGATGATTGAGGAAAACCCAAACGGTCAACCTCTACCTTAGACAGCTAGGATGAATCTTCCACATGCCTTCCTCTCCACTTCACCAGTTATTCTTCATAATACCTATTTTTGGTACTCCTTCCCACACAGCTATCCAGGATTGCTTCAATCTCCTCCTTCTCTGAAGTAGGTGTTGGAATGCCACACTGTTCCATTGCTGGTACTTCCTCTATGCCACCTTCATGATACTCTATCAAATCTGAAATGTTGAACACAGGGGAAATGTTGACTCCATCCGACAACTCTACCTCATATGCATTCCCTGAATCATGCCTCTTCAAAATCTGACAGGGACCAAATTTCATCTTCAATTTGCTATAGGTTCCCACTGGAAACCTTTCTTTCCTCAAGTGGACCACCACTTCATCACCAATTTGAAACTCCTTATACCTCATTTTTCTGATTTGCCTTAGCCTTATACTGCATATTCATCTTGTTAATATGTTCTCTTACCTTCTCATGTACATTCTTGATGTGCTCTATAAAGTCTTCGGCTTTGACACTTGTCTTCTTCTCTTGGTCCATCTTTCTCAATTCTAGAGTGGTCCTGGGACTGCCTCCATACACAATCTGGAATGGTGATCTACCAGTGCTTCTGTTGAAAAAATTGTTGTAAGCGAATTCTTCCTGTGGTAAGATCAAATCCCATCCCTTGGTTTTATCTCCTACCAAGCATCTTAGTAGGTTGCCCAGACTTTTTTTTCACAACCTCAGTCTACCCATCAGTCTGTGGATGGTGTGCAAAACTGAACTTCAACTCTGTCCTCAATTTCTTCCACAAGGTCCTCCAAAAGTACCCAAAAAATTTGTTGTCACGATCTGAGACTATACTCTTTGGCAGACCATGTATCCTTACCACCTCTCTAAAGAACAATTCAACAATGTGGACTGCATCATGGGTCTTTCGACATGGGATGAAATGTGCCATCTTCAAAAACCTATCAACCACCACAAATACTGAATCATTCCCTCTTTGTGTCCTTGGCAAACCAAGAACAAAGTCCATACTTATATCCTCCCATGACCTCTCTAGTACAGGTAAGGGCTAACACAACCCTGTATTCTGGCTCACTCCTTTAGCCATCTGACATACCCTGCAATTCTCCACAAACTTCTTCACATCTTGTGATAACTGAGACCAATAATAATGCTCACTAATAATGGCAATGGTCTTATCCTGACCAAAATGTCCTGCCATTCCTCCATTGTGCTTCTCCTTTATTAGGTTCTCCCTCATGAAACTCTTTGGAATACACAATTAACTTCTCTTAAACAACATGCCATCTTGGATTATGAAATCCAACCACTTTGTCCTGTCAATTGCAACAGGATCCTTGCAACCTTTCCAAGTCTCTGCAAAATCAGGATCTCCAGGGTACAATGTCTTAAGTTTGTTGAACCCAACCACTTCAATGTGCATCTCTATCAACAATGTTTGCCTCCTACTTAAGGCATCTGCAACCCTATTCGACCTCCCAATCCTATCCTTTAAAACAAAGATATAACTCTGCAAAAATTCTACCTATTTCATATGCCTTTGATTCAATTTTCCCTAACTATTCAAGTACTGTAATGCTTGATAATCAGTATACATAACAAATTCCTTCGACAAGAGATAATGTCTCCATTCCTTCAATGCTTGAACTACTGCATACAATTCTTGATCATATACATAGTACTTTCTCTTTGCATCATTTAACTTTTCACTAAAATAGGCAATGGGCTTACCTTCTTGGCTCAACACTGCTCCAATGGAACAACCACTGGTATCACAATCAACCTAAAACAACTTATTGAAATTCGAGAGGGCTAGAACAGGTTGTTATGTCACCTTCTGCTTCAACATATCAAAACTTTTCGCTGCCCCGTGCTCCATTTGAACTCCTTTCTATCCCCTCTCATTGTTTCAGTCAGGGGTGTACAAATACTACTGAATTTCCTAATGAACTTTCTATAAAATTGGCCAAACCATGGAAAGATCTCACCTCAGTAGTAGTTCTTGGGGTAGGCCATTCCAGAATATCCTTCACCTTCTCTGGGTCCGTTTTGAGACATTTTTCCATGACAACAAACCCCAAGTACACTAACTCCTTCAAAAAACTACACTTCTTCAAATTAATCAACAATTTCTCCTCTTAAATTCTCAAAGGCTCTATGAATATGCATTAAATGCTCATCCAAAGTCTTACTGAAAATCAAAATATCATCTACATACACAATAACAAAACTTCCTATAAACTCATTTAGTACCTCATTCATAAGCCACATGAATTTGCTTGGTACATTGGTTAGCCCAAAAGGCATGACTAACCACTCATACAGGACCTACTTGGTCTTGAATGTGGTCTTCCATTCATCTCCCTCTTGAATATGGATCTAGTGATATACACTCTTCAGATCGATCTTGGTGAAGTATTGAGCTCCACTCAAATAGTCCATCAGTTCATCCATCCTTGGATAGGGAAATTTGTAGTTGATTTTTATTTTGTTTATGGCCCGGGAGTCTGTACACATCCTCCACTCCCCATCCTTCTTTGATGCTAGTACTGCAGGTACTACACTTTGACTCAAACTCTCCAATCAAACCCTTTTCTCAACAACTCTTGAACTTGTCTATTCAACTCCTCATTTTCTGCAGGAGTCATTCTGTGAGTTGCCTTATTTGGAAAATTGGCTCCAGGGATCAAGTAAATCTAATGACTGATCTTCCTCACTGGTGGTAAACGATCAGGTACATTATCAAAAACAATATCCTGAAACTCATTCAATAATCCAAAAACTTCCAGTGGCACCTTCTCACCATCTTCTTTATCCATTCTAAGAATCAATGCATAACACATACACTCATGTTTCATGCCTTCTAAAAATTTTCTTCCATCAACATAACAAACTCTAGCGCTAATGCATACCTTTTCTTCAGCCTCCTTCAGGGGTTTCAACTTATGGTGGACTCCATCCTTCGTTAGGGAATAAGTGTTTGCATGGCCATCAAGTATAGCTCTCCTGTCGAACTGCCACGACCTCCCCAACAACATGTGACATGCATCCATGGGGATGATATCATAGAGTACCTCATCGAGATAGATTCCGATCTTGAACTTCACCAGGCACTGCTCATTGACAAGAACTTTGTGGTCTTTTTGCAACCACGCAATCCGATACACATGTGGATGCCTTTCCCTCTTCAACTTCAACTTCGTAACCATCTCTTCTGACACTAGATCATCGGTGCTCCCACTCTCAATAATGACATCATAACATTGTGTATCTAGTGGTTAGAAAAGCCCTGATGACTGAAGAGAAGGAGCCAGAATAGAGGAAAAATTTGTTCCACACAAGGTGCAAGTGTGAAGGAAAATATGCATTAAATGCTCATCCAAAGTCTTACTAAAAATCAAAATATCATCTAGATACACAATAACAAAACTTCCCAGAAACTCTTTCAGTACCTCATTCATGAACCGCATGAATGTGCTCGGTGCATTGGTTAGCCCAAAAGGCATGACTAACCACTCGTACAAGACATGCTTGGTCTTGAAGGCGGTCTTCCATTCATCTCCCTCTCGAATCTAGATCTGGTGATATCCACTCTTCAGATCAATCTTTTTGAAGTATTGAGCTCCACTCAGACATTCCATCAGGTCATCCATCCTTGGATGGGGAAATCTGTACTTGATTTTTATTTTGTTTCTGGCTCAGGAGTCTGTACACATCCTCCACACCCCATCCTTCTTTGGTGCTAGTACTGTAGGTACTACACATGGACTCAGACTCTTGAATCAAACCCTTTCTCAACAACTCTTGAACTTGTCTATTCAACTCATTTTCTCCAGGAGTCATTCCATGAGCTGCCTTATTTGGAAAATTGGCTCCAGGGATCAAGTCAATCTAATGACCGATCTTCCTCACTAGTGGAAAACCCTCAGGTACATTATCAGAAATAATATCTTGAAACTCATTCAATAATACAAAAACTTCTAGTGGCACCTTCTCACTATCTTTTTTATCCATTCTAGGAATCAATGCATAACACATACGCTCATGTTTCATGCCTTCTAAAAATTTCCTTCCATCAACATTACAAACTCTAGCACTACTGCATACATTTTCTTCGGCCTCCTTCAGGGGTTTCAACTTATGGTGGATTCCATCCTTCGTTAGGGAATAAGTGTTTGCATGGCCATCATGTAGCTTGCCTATTGAACTGCCACAACCTCCCCAACAACATGTGACATGCATCCATGGGGATGATATCATAGAGTACCTCATCGCGATAGCTTCTGATCTTGAACTTCACCAGGCACTAATCATTGACCAGAACTTTGTGGTCTTTTTGCAACTAGGCAATCTGATATAGATGTGGATGCCTTTCCCTCTTTAGCTTCAACTTCGTAACCATATCTTCTGACACTAGATTATTGGTGCTCCCACTATCAATAATGACATCACAAGATTTTCCTTCACACTTGCACCTTGTGCGGAACAAATTTTTCCTCTATTCTGGCTCCTTCTCTTCAGTCATCAGGTCTCTTCTAACCAGTAGGGCTTCTCCCCTTTCCGCATCATCTGAATGCTCGGATTGAGCCTCCTCATCTGCTTGTGCAACCCTTCCATGACCTTCCAACCTTCTATCTTTCCTTCCTTGGTGTTGTGGACATTCATAGGCTCGATGCCCTTGTTCACCATACTGGAAATAAGTTCCTCTAAAGCCACCTCTTCTGGGTCCTTGTCTAGATCTTCCTCATCCTCTACCTCTTTGATCACCACTATTTTGATCCTGAGGGCGGTAGAAGTTATCATTCTTCTGGCTTCGGTTGGTACCCACATCTTCATTTTTCTTCTCATCCTCATTTTGGCTTCCAAAAGTTCTTCCCCTTCTGCTTTGACCTCCTCGTCCTTTTTTCTTGCTGTCAAATATTTTGTTCAACTTCTCTTCGACTTTTAAAGAAAATTGGTATGCATCCTCAATGGTGGTCATTCTGACCAGGTTTAACTCCTCCTT
Organism: Sequoia sempervirens; assembly: GCA_007258455.2. NCBI lineage: Eukaryota > Viridiplantae > Streptophyta > Pinopsida > Cupressales > Cupressaceae > Sequoia > Sequoia sempervirens. The sequence goes on from VDFB02000019.1 coordinate 9,993,397, forward strand.
AATGCTTGATCGTAACCCATTAAGCTAATAGGCTACCTTCTCCTTGTTGGCCTCTACACGGTCCGTTCCGATGATCATCTTGTGAAAATCTTCTGTGTATTATTTCATAGATCTGTTTCCTTTCTTCAAGCCTTGCAATTTCTTTAGTAGATCTAACTCATAGTTCACTGGTATGAATTGTTTCTTCAGTTTCTCCACCATGCGATCCCAACTGCCGATCTTTTCTTTTCCTCTTCGATTTCTCTCCAACTGGACCTCTTTCCACCAAATATTTGCATGGCCCTTCAGCTTCGTTTTTGCAAAATTAACTCGATCTGGGTCCTCTATTTCTTTATACTTGAAATACTCTTCTAGCTCGTTGATCCAGTCGATCAACTCTTCCGAGTTCAGACTTCTAGAATAATTGGGAACTTCTACTCTGGGTCTTTTTCTGATCTTTGAAATGGCCCTTATTAGTCGCATTTGATCTTGATCAATCGCTTCTTCTTCCTCTTCTACATCTGAATCTTCCACCTCTTCTCCATCCTTGCTTTCTTCTCTCCTTCTCGGGTTTAACCCTCTTCTCATATGTTCTTGTAATGCATCAATTCGTCTCTGGAGGGTTCTGAAACCCTCGGTTGCCAATGGATCTCTTACACCAACATTTGTACCACCTCTGCCACCTCTGACATCACCACACCTACCAAGCATCACTCTTGGAGGCATCTTGAATATCTCGAACCCACAACCACAGTCCAGGTGTGAACTGCCTCACGATCGACGATCTGTCCACACGCTCAAGAAAACCCGCTCTTATACCACCTGACGAGGGTGCTACCAAGACACAAAAAATCACACACAAAACCAAAGAATATTTTTATTATTCAGAATATGAAAAGCTTAGATTTAGAGGATCTCAAATCCTCGAGTTCTGCAATACATGCAAGTTACATAAACTACAAAAACTCCCCTTTTCACAGTATGCGATCTTTCCCCCCTAAAAAGTTACCCAAAAATTAGAAACTAGCCCATAAATAGTCACCTTTCGCTTTGGAGCCAAAACAACATTCAAATTATAAGTTTTGGTAGTTTAGTGCCGAAAATTACAATTTGGAGTTCAAAAATTAAGAACTAATTTAAAAATTGGCAATTTTTCAAAAATTGACCAACTTCCAGAAGCCATAACTTTTGATCTGAGACTCTATTTTTTGAACCGTTTCAACTGTTGGAAAGGTCTCAGAGTGAAGAACGTGCTAAAAATCAGCTCAATTGGTTCCAACTATTTTTCGGCCCATACGGGAGCATTTAGTGCCTCAAACTGGAGTCAAAAGATTTATTAGGGCAAAAAGCAAAAACTAAAATTTGAACTTTCAAACCGGGAATGATCTTGACCTAATTCTTTCACCAAAGTGCTTATTTTTCTATCCTAAAGCTTCCCATAAATTTATGCCTCCTCACACCTTCAAATTCAAAACTGCTAAAAATAGAAATTGAGCAGAAAAAGTAGAAATGCAATTCTAAAAGCTGGGAACTCTTATTCGACCAAAAGGGTATCTAGAAATGCAAAAACATCTACAAAAAGTTTAAAAAAGGAAACATAAAGGAAACATATTTTTGGGTGATGCAGGATTGCCCTTACACTACTGGATGCTCCTGCATTAGACACCCAGGGTAATTTGAGAAGTGACCCTGTCACGTCTCAGATGATTGAGGAAAACCCAAATGGTCAACCTCTTCCTTAGACAGCTAGGATGAATCTTCCACAGGCCTTCCTCTCCACTTCACCAGATATTCTTCATACTGCCTGTTTTTGGTACTCCTTCCCACACAACTATCCAGGATTGCTTCAATCTCCTCCTCTGAAGTAGGTGTTGGGATGCCACACTATTCCATTGCTGGTACTTCCTCTACGCCACCTTCATGATACTCTATCAAATCTGAAATGTTGAACACAGGGGAAATGTTGACTCCATCCGACAACTCTACCTCATATGCATTCCTTGAATCATGCATCTTCAAAATTTGACAGTGATCGAATTTCTTCATCTTCAATTTGTTATAGGTTCCCACTAGAAACCTTTCTTTCCTCAAGTGGACCATCACTTCATCACCAATTTGAAACTCCTTATACCTCCTTTTTCTGATCTGCCTTAGCTTTATACTGCATATTCATCTTGTTAATATGTTCTCTTACCTTCTCATGTACATTCTTGATGTGCTCTGCAAAGTCTTCGGCTTTGACACTTATCTTCTTCTCTTGGTCCATCTTTCTCAATTCTGGAGCGGTCCTGTGACTGCCTCCATACACAATCTGGAATGGTGATCTACCAGTGCTTCTATTGACAAAATTGTTGTAAGCAAATTCTTCCTGGGGTAAGATCAAGTCCCATCCCTTGGGTTTATCTCCTACCAAGCATCTTAGTAGGTTGCCCAGAATTTTTTTCACAACCTCAGTCTACCCATCAGTCTTTGGATGGTGTGTAGAACTGAACTTCAGCTCTGTCCTCAATTTCTTCCACAATGTCCTCCAAAAGTACCCAAAAAATTTGCTATCACGATCTGAGACTATACTCTTTGGAAAACCAGGTATCCTTACCACCTCTTTGAAGAACAATTAAGCAATGCGGACTGCATCATGGGTCTTCCGACATTGGATGAAATGTGCCATCTTCGAAAACCTGTAAACCACCGCAAATACTGAATCATTCACTCTTCGTGTCCTTGGAAAACCAAGAACAAAGTCCATGCTTATATCCTTCCATGACCTCTCTGGTACAGGTAAGGGCTAATACAACCCTGTATTCTAGCTCACTCCTTTAGCCATTTGACATACCCTGCAACTCTCCACAAACTTCTTCACATCCTATGATAACTGAGACCAATAATAATGCTCAGTAATAATGGCAATGGTCTTATCCTGACCAAAATGTCCTGCCATTCCTCCATTGTGCTTCTCCTTTATCAGGTTCTCGCTCATGAAACTCTTTTGAATACACAATTGAAATCTCTTAAGCAACATGCCATCCTGGATTATGAAATTCAACCACTTTGTCCTGTCAATTGCAACAGGCTCCTTGCAAGCTTTCCAAGTCTCTACAAAATCAGGATCTCTAGGGTACAATGTCTTAAGTTCGTTGAACCCAACCACTTCGATGTGCATCTCTTTCAACAATGTCTGCCTCCTAATTAAGGCATCTACAACCCTATTCAACCTCCCACTCCTATGCTTTAAAACAAAGGTATAACTCTGCACAAATTCTACCCATTTCATATGACTTTGATTCAATTTTACCTAACTATTAAAATACTGTAATGCTTGATAATCAGTATACATAACAAATTCCTTCGACAATAGATAATGTCTCCATTCCTTCAATGCTTGAACTATTGCATAAAATTATTGATCATATACATAGTACTTTCTCTTTGCATCATTTAACTTTTCACTAAAATAGGCAATGGGCTTACCTTCTTGGCTCAACACTGCTCCAATGGCACAACCACTGGCACCACAATCCACCTAAAACACCTTATTGAAATATGAGAGGGCTAGAACAAGTTGTTCTATCACCTTCTGCTTCAACATATCAAAACTTTTCGCTTCCCCGTGCTGCATTTGAACTCCTTTCTATCCCATCTCATTGTTTTAGTCAGGGGTGTACAAATACTACTGAAGTTCCTATTGAACTTTCTATAAAACTGGCCAAACCATGGAAAGATCTCACCTCAGTAGCAGTTCTTGGGGTAGGCCATTCCAGAATAGCCTTCACCTTCTCTAGGTCCATTTTGAGACCTTTTTCCGAGACAACAAAACCCAAGTACACTAACTCCTTCACAAAACTGCACTTCTTCAAGTTAATCAACAATTTCTCCTCTCTTAAATTCTCAAAGGCTCTATGAATATGCATTAAATGTTCATCCAAAGTCTTACTGAAAATCAAAATATCATCTACATACACAATAACAAAACTTCCTATAAACTCATTCAGTACCTCATTCATGAGCCACATGAATTTCCTTGGTACATTGGTTAGCCCAAAAGGCATGACTGACCACTCGTACAGGACCTGCTTGGTCTTAAATGTGGTCTTCCATTCATCTCCCTCTCGAATATGGATCTGGTGATATCCACTCTTCAGATCGATCTTTGTGAAGTATTGAGCTCCACTCAAATAGTCCATCAGGTAATCCATCCTTGGATGGGGAAATCTGTATTTGATTTTTATTTTGTTTATGGCCCGAGAGTCTGTACACATTCTCCACTCCCCATCCTTCTTCGATGCTAGTACTGCAGGTACTACACATGGACTCAGACTCTCCAATCAAACCCTTTTCTCAACAACTCCTGAACTTGTCTATTCAACACCTCATTTTCTGCAGGAGTCATTCTGTGAGCTGCCTTATTTGGAAAATTGGCTCCAGGGATCAAGTAAATCTGATGACTAATCTTCCTCACTGGTGGTAAACCCTCAGGTACATTATTAGAAACAATATCCTGAAACTCATTCAATAATCCAAAAACTTCTAGTGGCACCTTCTCACCATCTTCTTTATCCATTCTAAGAATCAATGCATAACACATACACTCATGTTTCATGCCTTCTAAAAATTTTCTTCCATCAACATAACAAACTCTAGCGCTAATGCATACCTTTTCTTCAGCCTCCTTCAAGGGTTTAAATTTATGGTGGACTCCATCCTTCGTCAGGGAATAAGTGTTTGCATGGCCATCATGTATAGCTCTCTTGTCGAATTGCCACGACCTCCCCAACAACATGTGACATGCATCCATGGGGATGATATCATAGAGTACCTCATCACTATAGCTTCTGATCTTGAACTTCACCAGGCACTACTCATTGACCAGAACTTTGTGGTCTTTTTACAACTAGGCAATCCGATATAGATGTGGATGCCTTTCCCTCTTTAGCTTCAACTTCATAACCATCTATTCTTACACTAGATTATCGGTGCTTCCACTCTCAATAATGACATCATAAAATTGTGTATCTAGTGGTTAGAAGAGCCCTGACGACTGAAGAGAAGGAGCTAGAATAGAGGAAAAATTTGTTCCGCACAAGGTGCAAGTGTGAAGGAAAATATGCATTAAATGCTCATCCAAAGTCTTACTGAAAATCAAAATATCATCTAGATACACAATAACAAAACTTCCCAGAAACTCTTTTAGTACCTCATTCATGAGCCGCATGAATGTGCTCGGTGCATTGGTTAGCCCAAAAGGCATGACTAACCACTCATACAAGACCTGCTTGGTCTTGAAGGCGGTCTTCCATTCATCTCCCTCTCGAATCTGGATCTGGTGATATCCACTCTTCAGATCGATCTTTTTGAAGTATTGAGCTCCACTCAGACAATCCATTAGGTCATCCATCCTTGGATGGAGAAATCTGTACTTGATTTTTATTTTGTTTATGGCTCAGGAGTCTGTACACATCCTCCACTCCCCATCCTTCTTCGGTGCTAGTACTGTAGGTACTGCACATGGACTCAGACTCTTGAATCAAACCCTTTCTCAACAACTCTTGAACTTGTCTATTCAACTCATTTTTTGTAAGAGTCATTCTGTGAGCTACCTTATTTGGAAAATTGGCTCCAAGGATCAAGTCAATCTGATGACCGATCTTCCTCACTAGTGGCAAACCCTCAGGTACATTATCAGAAACAATATCCTGAAACGCATTCAGTAATACAAAAACTTCTAGTGGCACCTTCTCACTATCTTTTTTATCCATTCTAGGAATCAATGCATAACACATACGCTCATGTTTCATGTCTTCTAAAAATTTCATTCCATCAACATAAAAAACTCTAGCACTACTGCATACCTTTTCTTCGGCCTCCTTCAGGGGTTTCAACTTATGGTGGATTCTATCCTTCGTCAAGGAATAAGTGTTTGCATGGCCATCATGTATAGCTCGCCTATCGAACTGGCACAGCCTCCCCAACAACATGTGACATGCATCCATGGGGATGATATCATAGAGTACCTCATCATGATAGCTTCCGATCTTGAACTTCACCAGGCACTACTCATTGACCAGAACTTTGTGGTCTTTTTGCAACTATGCAATTTGATATAGATGTGGATGCCTTTCCCTCTTCAGCTTCAACTTCGTAACCATTTCTTCTGACACTAGATTATTGGTGCTCCCACTATTAATAATGACATCACAAGATTTTCCTTCATACTTGCACCTTGTGCGGAACAAATTTTTCCTCTGCTCTGGCTCCTTCTCTTCAGTCATCAGGTCTCTTCTAACCAGTAGGGCTTCTCCCCTTTCAACATCATCTGAATGCTCAAATTGAGCCTCCTCATCTGCTTGTGCAACCCTTCCATGACCTTCCGACCTTCTGTCTTTCCTTCCTTGGTGTTGTGGACATTCATAGGCTCGATGCCCTTATTCACCATACAGGAAATGAGTTCCTCTAAAGCCACCTCTTCTGGGTCCTTGTCTAGATCTTCCTCATCCTCTACCTTTTTGATCGCCACTATTTTGATCATGAGGGCGATAGAAGTTATCATTCTTCTGGCTTTAGCTGGTACCCACATCTTCATTTTTCTTCTCATCCTCATTTTGTCTTCCAAAAGTTCTTCCCCTTCTGCTTTGACCTCCTCGTCCTTTTTTCTTGTTGTCAAATATTTTGTTCAACTTCTCTTCGACTTTTAGAGAAAATTGGTATGCATCCTCAATGGTGGTCATTCTGACCAGGCTTAGCTCCTCTTGAATGCTTGATCGTAACCCATTAAGATAATAGGCTACCTTCTTCTTGTTGGCCTCTACATGGCTCGTTCTGATGATCATCTTGTGAAAATATTTTGTGTATTCTTTCACAGATCTATTTCATTGCTTCAACCCTTGCAATTTCTTTAGTAGATCTAACTCATAGTTCACTGGTTTGAATTGTTTCTTCAGTTTCTCCACCATGCGATCCCAACTGCCGATCTTTCCTTTTCCTCTTCGATTTCTCTCCAACTAGACCTCTTTCCACCAAATATTTGCATGGCCCTTCAGCTTTGTTTTTGCAAACTTAACCCTATCTGGGTCCTCTATTTCTTTATACTTGAAATACTCTTCTCGCTCATTGATCCAGTCGATCAACTCTTCCAAGTTCAGACTTCCAAAATAATTGGGAACTTCTACTTTGGGTCTTTTTCTGATATTTGAAATGGCCCTTATTAGCCGCATTTGATCTTGATCAATTGCTTCTTCTTCCTCTTCTACATCTAAATCTTCCACCTCTTCTCCATCCTCGCTTTCTTCTCTCCTTCTCGGGTTTAACCCTCTTCTCATCTGTTCCTGCAATGCATCAATTTGTCGATGGAGGGCTCTGAAACCCTCAATTGCCAATGGATCTCTTCCACCAACATTTCTACCACCTCTGGCACCATCACGCCTACCAAGCATCACTCTTGGAGGAATCTTGAATATCTCAAACCCACAACCATGGTCCTAGTGTGAACTGCCTCATGGTCGACGATCTGTCCACACACTCAAGAAAACCCGCTCTGATACCACCTGACGAGGGTGCTAACCCAAGACACAAAAAATCACACACAAAACCAAAGAATATTTTTATTATTCAGAATATGAAAAGCTTACATTCAAAGGATCTTAAATCCTCGAGTTCTGCAATACATGCAAATTACAAAAACTACAAAAATTCACCTTTTCATAGTATGTGATCTTTCCCCCCTAAAAAGTTACCCAAAAATTAGAAACTAGCCCATAAATAGTCACCCTTCGCTTTGGAGCCAAAAAAAAATTATAATTATAATTTGTGGTAGTTTAGTGCCGAAAATTACAATTTGGAGTTCAAAAATTGAGAACTAATTCGAAAATTGGCAATTTTTCAAAAATGACCAACTTCTCGAAGCCATAACTTTTGATCTGAGACTCTGTTTTTTTGAATCGTTTCAACTATTGGAAAGGTCTCAGAGTGAAGAACGTGCTAAGAACCAGCTCGGTTGGTTCCAACTATTTTTCAGCCCATACGGGACCGTTTAGTGCCTCAAACTGGACTCAATATTTTTTAGGGCAAAAAACAAAAACAAAAACTTGAATAACTTTCAAACCGGGAATGATCTTGACCTAATTCTTTCACCAAAGTGCTTATTTTTCTATCCTAAAGCTTCCCATAAATTTCTTCCTTCTCACACCTTCAAATTAAAAACTGCTAAAAATAGAAATTGAGCAGAAAAAGTAGAAATGCAATTCTGAAAGTTGGGAACTCTTATTCGACGAAAAGGGTATCTAGAAATGCAAAAACATCTACAAAAAGTTTTAAAAAGGAAACATAAAGGAAAACATATTTTTGGGTGATGCAGGATTGCCCTTACACCACTGGATGCTCTTGCCTTAGACACCCAGGGTAATTTGAGAAGTGACCCCATCACATCTCAGATGATTGAGGAAAACCCAAACGGTCAACCTCTGCCTTAGACAGCTAGGAAGAATCTTCCACAGACCTTCCTCTCCACTTCACCAGATATTCTTCATACTGCCTATTTTTGGTACTCCTTCCCACATAGCTATCCAGGATTGCTTCAATCTCTTCCTTCTCTGAAGTAGGTGTTGGAATTCCACACTATTCCATTGCTGGTACTTCCTCTACGCCACCTTCATGATACTCTATCAAATCTGAAATGTTGAACACAGGGGAAATGTTGACTCCATCCGACAACTCTACCTCATATGCATTCCCTGAATTATGCCTCTTCAAAATATGACAGGGACCGAATTTCTTCATCTTCAATTTGTTATAGGTTCCCACTGGAAACCTTTCTTTCCTCAAGTGGACCATCACTTCATCACCAATTTGAAACTCCTTATACCTCATTTTTTGATCTTCCTTAGCCTTATACTGCATATTCATCTTGTTAATATGTTCTCTTACCTTCTCATGTACATTCTTGATGTGCTCTACAAAGTCTTTGGCTTCGACACTTGTCTTCTTCTCTTGGTCCATCTTTCTCAATTCTGGAGCGGTCCTAAGATTGCCTCCATACACAATCTGGAATGGTGATCTACCAGTGCTTCTGTTGACAAAATTGTTGTAAGCAAATTCTTCCTGGGGTAAGATCAAGTCCCATCCCTTGGGTTTATCTCCTACCAAGCATCTTAGTAGGTTGCCCAGACTCTTTTTCACAACCTCAGTTTGCCCATCAGTCTATGGATGGTGTGCATAACTGAACTTCAACTCTGTCCTCAATTTCTTCCACAAGTTCCTCCAAAAGTACCCAAAAAATTTGATGTCATGATCTGAGACTATACTCTTTGGAAAACCATGTAGCCTCACCACCTCTCTGAAGAACAAGTCAGGAATGTGGACTGCATCATGGGTCTTCTGACATGGGATGAAATGTGCCATCTTCGAAAACGTGTCAACCACCACAAATACTGAATCATTCCCTCTCTGTGTCCTTGGCAAACCAAGAACAAAGTCCATACTTATATCCTCCCATGACCTCTCTGGTACAGGTAAGGGCTAATACAACCCTGTATTCTGGCTCACTCCTTTAGCCATCTGACATACCCCGCAACTCTCCACAAACTTCTTCACATCTTGTGATAACTGAGACCAATAATAATGCTCACTAATAATGGCAATGGTCTTATCCCGACCAAAATGTGCTGCCATTCCTCCATTATGCTTCTCCTTTATCAGGTTCTCCCTCATGAAACTCTTGGAATACACAATTGACTTCTCTTAAACAACATGCCATTCTGGATTATGAAATCCAACCACTTTGTCCTATCAACTGCAACAGGCTCCTTGCAAGCTTTCCAAGTCTCTGCAAAATCAAGATCTTCAGGGTACAATGTCTTAAGTTTGTTGAACCCAACCACTTCAATCTGCATCTCTGTCAACATGTCTGCCGCCTACTTAAGGCATCGGCAACCCTATTCGACCTCCCACTCCTATGCTTTAAAACAAAGGTATAACTCTGCAAAAATTCTACCCATTTCATATGCCTTTGATTCAATTTTCCCTGACTATTCAAGTACTATAATTCTTGATAATCAATATACATAACAAATTCCTTCGACAACAGATAATGTCTTCATCCCTTCAATGCTTGAACTATTGCATAAAATTCTTGATCATATACATAGTACTTTCTCTTTTCATCATTTTTTTTTTTTACTAAAATAGGCAATGGGCTTACCTTCTTGGCTCAACACTACTCCAATGGCACAACCACTGGCATCACAATCCACCTAAAACACCTTATTTAAATCTAGGAGGGCTAGAACAGGTTGTTCTGTCACCTTCTGCTTCAACATATCAAAACTTTTCGTTGCCCCCGTGCTCCATTTGAACTCCTTTCTATCCCCTCTCATTGTTTCAGTCAAGGGTGCACAAATACTACTAAAGTTTCTAATGAACTTTCTGTGAAAATTGGCCAAACCATGGAAAGATCTCACCTCAATAGCAGTTCTTGGGGTAGGCCATTCCAGAATAGCCTTCACCTTCTCTAGGTCCATTTTGAGACCTTTTGCCGAGACAACAAACCCCAAGTACACTAACTCCTTCACAAAACTACAATTCTTCAAGTTAATCAATAATTTCTCCTCTGTTAAATTCTCAAAGGCTCTACGAATATGCATTATATTCTCATCCAAAATCTTACTGAAAATCAAAATATCATCTAGAAACACAATAATAAAACTTCCTAGAAACTCTTTCAATACCTCGTTCATGAGCCACATGAATGTGCTCGGTGCATTGGTTAGCCCAAAATGCATGGCTAACCACTCATACATGCCCTCCTTGGTCTTGAAGGTAGTCTTCCATTCATCTCTCTCTCGAATCCGGATCTGGTGATATCTACTCTTCAGATCGATCTTTATGAAGTATTGAGCTCCACTCAAACAGTCCATCAGGTCATCCATCCTTGGATGGGGAAATATGTACTTGATTGTTATCTTGTTTATGGCCTGAGAGTCTATACACATCCTCTACTCCCCATCCTTCTTTGGTGGTAGTACTGCAGGTACTGCACATGGACTCAGACTCTCTTGAATCAAACCCTTTCTCAACAACTCTTGAACTTGTCTATTCAACTCCTCATTTTCTGCAAGAGTCATTCTGTGAGTTGCCTTATTTGGCAAACTGGCTCCAGGGATCAAGTCAATCTGATGACTGATCTTCCTCATTGGTGGTAAACCCTCAGGTACATTATCAGAAATAATATCCTGAAACTCATTCAATAATCCAAAAACTTCTACTGGCACCTTCTCACTATCTTCTTTATCTATTCTAGGAATCAATGCATAACACATACGCTCATGTTTCATGCCTTCTAAAAAATTTCTTCCATCAAAATAACAAACTCTAGTGCTGTTGCATACCTTTTCTTGGGCCTCCTTCAAGGGTTTCAACTTATGGAAGACTCCATCCTTCGTCAAGGAATAAGTGTTTGCATGGCCATCATGTATAGTTTGCCTATCGAACTGCCACGACCTCCCCAACAACATGTGACATGCATCCATGGGGATGATATCATAGAGTACCTCATCATGATAACTTTCGATCTTGAACTTCACCAGGCATTGTTCATTGACCAAAACTTTGTGGTATTTTTGCAACCAGGCAATCCGATATTGATGTGGATTTCTTTCCCTCTTCAACTTCAACTTCGTAACCATCTCTTCTGACACCAGATTATCGGTGCTCCCACTTTCAATAATGACATCACAACATTTTCCTTCACACTTGCACCTTGTACGGAAATTTTTTTTCCTCTATTCTAGCTCCTTCTCTTTAGTCACCAGGGCTCTTCTAACCACTAGGGCTTCTCCCCTTTCAGCACCATGTGAATGCTCAGATTGAGCCTCCTCATCTGCATGCACAACCCTTCCACAACCTTCCGACCTTCTATCTGTCCTTCCTTGGTATTGTGGACATTCATAAGCTCGATGCCCTTCTTCACCACACTGGAAACAAGTTCCTCTAAAGCCACCTCTTTCGGGTCCTTGTCCAGATCTTCCTCTTCCTCTACCTCTTTGATCGCCACTATTTTGATCACGAGGGTGGTAGAAGTTATCATTTTTCTGGCTTTGGCTGGTACCCACATCTTCATTTTTCTTCTCATCCTCATTTTGGCTTCCAAAGGATCTTCCACTACCCCTTCCGCTTTGACCTCCTCCTTTTTGCTTGCTGTCAAATCTCTTTTTCAACTTCTCTTCGACTTTTAGAGAAAACCGGTACGCATCCTCAATGGTGGTCATTCTGACCAGGCTTAGCTCCTCTTGAATGCTCAACCGTAACCCATTAAGATAATGGGCTACCTTCTCCTTGTTGGCCTCTACATGGCACGTTCTGATGATCATCTTGTGAAAATATTCTGTGTATTCTTTCACAGATCTGTTTCCTTGCTTCAACCCTTGCAATTTCTATAGCAGATCTAACACATAGTCCACTGTTATGAATTGTTTCTTCAGTTTCTCCACCATGCGATCCCAACTGCTGATCTTTCCTTTTCCTCTTCAATTTCTCTCCAACTGGACCTCTTTCCACCAAATATTTGCATGGCCCTTCAGCTTAATTTTTGCAAACTTAACCCGATCTGGGTTCTCTATTTTTTCATACTCGAAATACTCTTCTAGCTCGTTGATCTAGTCAATCAACACTTCCGGGTTCAGACTTCCGGAATAACCAGGAACTTCTACTCTGGGTCTTTTTTTAATCTTTGAAATGGCCCTTATTAGCCGCATTTGATCTTAATCAATCGCTTATTCTTCCTCTTCTACATCTGAATCTTCTACCTCTTCTCCATCCTCGCTTTCTTCTCTCCTTCTCGGGTTTAACCCTCTTCTCATCTGTTCCTGCAATGCATCAATTTGTCTCTAAAGGGCTCTGAAACCCTCGACTGCCAATGGATCTCTTCCACTAGTATTTCTACCACCTCTAGCACCACCACGCCTACCAAACATCACTCTTGGAGGCATCTTGAATATCTTGAACCCACAACCACGGTCCTGGTGCGAACTGCCTCATGATCGGCAATCCGTCCACACGCTCAAGAAATCCTGCTCTGATAGAACCTGACGATGGTGCTAACCTAAGACACATAAAATCACACACAAAACCATATAATATTTTTATTATTCAAAATATGAAAAGCTTATATTCAGAGGATCTCAAATCCTCAAGTTCTGCAATACATGCAAGTTACATAAACTACATAAATTCCCCTTTTTGCAGTATGTGATCTTTTCCCCCCAAAAAGCTACCCAAAAATCAGAAACTAGCCCATAAATATCCCCCCTTCGGTTTGGATCCAAAACAACATTCAAAGTATGAGTTTTGGCGGTTTGGCGCCGAAAATTACAATTTGGAGTTCAAAAATTGAGAACTAATTCAAAAATTGGCAATTTTTCAAAAATTGACCAACTTCCAAAAGCCATAACTTTTGATTCGGGACTCCGGTTTTCAAACCGTTTGAATCGTTGGAAAGGTCTCGGAGTGAAGAACGCACTAAGAACTAGCTTCGTTGGGTCCGGTGATTTCTGGGCCCGTATGAGACTGTTTAGTGCCTCAAACTAGACTTAGAAGATTTTTTAGGGCAAAAAATAGAAACTGAAACTTGAATAACTTTCAAACCGAGAATGATCTTGACCTAATTCTTTCGCCAAAGTGCTTATTTTTCTATCCTGAATCTTTCCATAAATTTTTTCCTCCTCATGCCTTCAAATTCAAAACTACTAAAAATAGAAATTGAGCAGAGAAAGTAGAAATGCAATTCTGAAAGTTGGGAACTCTTATTCGACGAAAAGGGTATCCATAAATGAGAAAAAATGGAAATATAAAGGAAAACATATTTTTGGGTGATTCAGGATTGCCCTTACACCACTGGATGCTCCTGCATCAAATATTATATTTATATATTATAAATACATAATACATATTATATAATATTATGTATTATAAATAATATAAAAAAATATAATTAACGGATATCCGTTTAATAACAAATATCCATTCGAGATTAGGTTTGGGATTTCCTAAGCTAGAAAGTCAACCCAAAAAACGTGTTTTTGAAAATTTGTTTAGTTTTTAGAAGTTCGCCCTTGTGGTTGATGACCTTTTTTTGACCTGAATTTCATCAAACGAAAATGGTTTATAGAAAAAATTGTCAGCTTTCCACCAATATAACTTTTGCCTTATTTTGAATTAAATAAATAATTATTATTGATTTTCTACCTACATTACGTCTAAAGTCGTAATTGATAGGCTGATTGAAAAAATTCTATAACTTTCAAACTACTTAACATTTTTTGAATCTACAAGATGCACCACATTCTATGCTTCACATACTATAGGATAAAAAAAATTAATTTCATAATTTTTTGACCAAGTTATGGTGGTTAGACACAGACATTTTAATAATTCCGAAAAGTTCTAGTAAAAAAATCACAACTAATTATTTATGTGGAAAAAAATTACAAAAAAATTCAGCACATTTGGACATGTGTCCTCTACTTATATTTAAAAATTTAGAAAAAAATATTATGTTTTTCTTGTACTTAGGGTGGTTAGACACACACCTGCTTCTTATATTTTTCCTGAAAATTTAGTACCACTGCATTGAAATTTCAAATTTTCTCAAAACAAATTTATTTTTTTTCCAAAAAAGGACTAGTAGCTTAGAAACTACATTCAATTTTCTACAACTTTTGTTCTTACATATTTTTCAAATTATGTTAATAACCTATTCAAATTTTTATGTCAAGTTGCCTAACTCTGATTTTCTAAATTTTCATCGCCACTTAGAGGCCTAGTTTGGACCCCCATGATCCTGCACATACCCATAGATATTATTGATGTGATTATTATTGGATGGGTTGGGATCTTGGAGAGGAAGTTATTGAGTTAGCTTGATAGGTGATGGAGGGCATGATGATGGAAGAGGGTTGGATGATGTAGGATTAGCCATATGATGGAATTGCCTAACTTTGTTTTCACATTGAAGTTGAGCATTCCTTGCTATACTTCTTAAGAGATCATTGAAAAATAAGGTTTTATTGTATACTTTTGTGGATTGAGATGGAGTGGATTACAATGGATTAGTGGATGATAGATTAGTATAGGATGCAAAGGCTATAAGACTTTCTTGGTTTGGTGATGGGGATGAAAATTTAGGATGTGTATGGGTGATAGGGATTTGCAATATGGTTTGGTGTTGAGGAATGATTTGGATGGAATATTGGTTTCCCTCGTCAAGGTTAGAATAAGGATGACTAATGGATGTTGATTGGGGATTAATGTTATAGATTGTGTTAATTGGTTGTTGTTATTGAGGATAGATGAATGGATGACAACTTATGGGTTGTTGGTAAGTAGGTTGGAATGTTTGGGGCTGTTGGTATGGATGAGAGATGGATGGATGACTAGGGATTGTGGTTTGTTGATATTGAGGATCAATGGATGGGTTACTAAGGATTGATTGATATTCACATTGACTATGAAGAAGATCAAGGTAAAATGAATACATGGTTGTGAGTTTGGATAAGGATGGAAACTAGATTGGTTTGCATGGATAAGTTGGTGGAGTTTTGGTTCTAAGCAACCAAAGACTTTTTTTTTGGATTTTATGATTTTATGATTTTTTGGATTTTTGGATTTTTCTATTTTTCGGGGTTTTTTTTGTTGATTTGGGGATGTATGCAAGCTAGGAATAAAACGAAATTACACTATGTTTTTGGTTTTTGAATTTAAGGATGCAAAATGATAATAAGATTAGACTATTTTTTTGGATTTTGAAAAGGATACTAGACAAAGAATGATGGAACAAGGTAATAGATTAGAATATTAGGACCTCAAGAAGGAAAAAAACTAGGTTGATGATTGGTTGAAAGTGAACCTAAACTAGAATTGTGAGTTTAAGGCTCAACTTGTGGATACGATAGATAAAAATTATGAGCTCAAGACACTCAGATAGATGACTATGGTCTAATGAAGGTCTGGTAAGTTTCCTGATTTCAAAAGATAAAAGTGAATATCTATGATGCTAGATGATAAATTCTAAGCTAAAGGATGTAACCTGTGCTAGGAAAACATGAAAAGTGTTGAAAGTAAAAAACAATTTGGATAAGTCTTTGGTCTATATGTAAGGTCATTGCTTGAATTAGGACTGTAAATTGGATCCTCTAGAATTGACTCAAAATTTATAACACATATAGATGCGTTGGACAATTTTGATAGATGTGGTGTTAAAGGACACAGATGCAGCGTTATGGTTTTCCATAGACGTGGCTCAAAAATTGACAAATGCGGTGCAGTACTGGAGAATTGGGGCACATAGACAAATGCGACTTAGTTTTAGACATATGCATGTTTCTGGCTTTGGTAGATGCGGTTCAGGCTCTGACAAATGCGTTTTACTAGTTTTTGACCTAAAATTTGAGGTTTCTAAGTGAATTTTCATTTTGGATAGCTTCAAGATAGGAAACACAACAAACACTTAGAATATAGATTTGGCTATTGACTCTTCAACACTTGGGTAAAAGTCTTAAGGTCCAAAACCCCAATGGTTTTACTGATAAGGACAGAATCAAAACAATTAAAACTAAGCACAACTTAGCTAATCATGAAGGTGTGTAAATTTGTAGTAGGCCCACCTCATAGTAAAGTGATAAATACTCTAAGAGATTGGATAGTTAAACAATTATAAATATTTGTTTAATACCTTTTTACACAAGAGCGGATAGCTAGAAGTCACAGTGACACAGGCTCAATGGCATGAGCACACCTTCTTTCTCTCCTTAAGAGGCTATTGCTAGCAACCCAAAAAGATTCTATCTCGATTCAAGGGAGGACATGGTGAGTAGCTTCAAGAATTGATACTTGTACCTTGCACCACTACAAATCATGACCAAAAAGAACTTTAGTCTTCTAAAAAAATTAGTTCATAGTGAAGGAGCTCCATAAACACCACCACCTACACAAGCGCAAGATCAAAATCTCAACTCCCCATGTCTAAAATCACCTAGGACCACAAAGGAATGCCTGGCAAGTCATGAGTGGATTGAGCTCAACTTTCATTTTTTTCCCTTTATATAGCCCACTGGAAAAAAATGTGTGTGAGGTTTAACCTTGGGGTAATGAACTCCTAGGAAAGACTCCTAAAAAAAAGGGTAGGAATAGTGTTGCTATTTCTCCTCACCCAAGATCACACTAGGCGCAAGGGGAGTGGATATATAGACAAATCCTTCGGTGTAAAACAAGAAAAAGTGCAAACTATAGGTATTTCTCATCACCCTAGATTGCACGAAGCGCAAGAGGAGAGGATACATACACTCTAGTCTACCAAACATGACAAACAAGTTAATTTTAGTTGCACCAAGGATTAGAATGTGTGGTTCAATTTTAAAGCACCAATTGAAAGCGTGAAGACTGTCTTGTTCATTTTTAAAACCTAAATCGAAAGATGATAGTTTTAGGTTCTTTTTAATGCACCAAAATGAAATATTCAAGTTGTGGTAAATTCTAGTGCACCAAAATGAAATATTCAAGTTATGGGTTCTTTTCAATGCACCAAATTGAAATGTTCAAGTTATGGTAAATTTTATTGCACCAAAACGAAATGTTTAAGTTGTAAATTTTAAGAGCACTAATTTGAAATGTGAAACTTGTTAATTTTAAAAACACCAAACTCAAATGATAGACTTTTCCCAATGCCACAAGTTGTGCAAATGTTATCCCAAAAGATCAAGAAACAAACACACATTAGAAGTTAGGCAATTTGAAAACTATAGAAACCAATGATAATAAGAAATAATCCTAATTTTTGGTTTCTGATTTGAAGAAATTACCTGATTCACAACATGCACATTAGAACCAACTTTCCAACGCATACAAAAACTTGACAATTTTATTAGAGGTTTGAAAGTTATGCCTATTTTACTATAGGTTGGTATTTTCAAAAATTGCAAAGAGGAGTAAGTAGCCTCACCAAGTGATTAAATCTTTGAATTAATTCTCTAATTAGAAAATGAAACAAAATTCATTAATAATAGAATTTAAAAATGTGCAGCAATAATATTACAGTCCAAAAGTAGAATTCCATACAAATGTATGGATTAACAAATAAAGTGTCTGAAAAATGTATTTTTTAGCTTAAAAAGTTATCTTGCACCAAAATAGGGGGTGTTATATATGAAAATTCATCCCTCGACCCTTCTAGACATAAACATGATGTTTATTTTTCCTCAAAAGACTACTAAAAAAGTGATTTTCAAAGTCTCTTAAGAGTACTTTTTACCTACAAGATAGAAAATACCATAAACTTGTAAACAACAAGGTTAGTATGTTCACATTGGGTTCACCAATTTGTTGAACAAAAAAATGAAATTAATCATAATAGGTAATAAATTAACACAATAAGCACAAAAATTGTACCTCAAAATCAAACATAATCCAAATCAACCAATGGAGTACAATCAACACAAAGAAATGAATTGGAATAAAATTACAAGTAAACATGGAGTGGCATGGAGCGATGAGTAGGAACATGCGCAATAATGCCTATTTGAAATTTGGAGCAGAAGACATTGGTGATGAGGATTCTGATGATGATGATGGGATTCTGGCAGTTGAGGGAGTTGAGTTTTTCCCTCTGGTTCATTTGGTCTTGCAGTGGAGTGAGTTGTGCATGGTTTGGGGGCTTCTTCCTTACCCCTTCCTGGTGCTTGAAAATTTTCTTGAACTAGCTAGATCTAGGTTCATGTTGAGGGTGTTGATCTCCCTTCCTGGTGTTTTGGTGTGGGTAGACTCGGGCTCTGCTTTTGCTTGCTTGGAGCGGCTTGTATGTGGGTTGTTTCTTCCCTCTTCATCTCACTTCCCTTCTTCCCTTCAGGGTTTGGTGGTTGTTGTCCCTGTAGCATTGTTGTTGGGATATATCTTTCTTGTTGTGTATGATTTGTATCTCGGTGCTGGGTTGTTCTTCAAGCCTACCTTTTTTTCCTAGTTGCTCTCATTCTTCTTGGGTTGTTCTATGTTGTTCTTGTTGTTGGAGGTCCTCTGCCTTTGTGGATGGCTTGTTGAGGACACCAATTTTATGGGCCCTCATGAGTTTGTTTTTTGGGGCTTGTTGGCGGGTCTTGTTACTGCTAGTTCATTTTTGGCTAGGCTATTCGTGAATGCTCATGTTATGCTTTTTAGTTTTAGTTTGGTGGTTGGAATTTTTTCTTTGCTTCTCTTGTTGGCCCATTGTCTAGAGTTGTCGATAGTTTTCATGTTGTTCCTTGTTGTTGGAAGGGTGGATCTCTTCTATTTTCTATAGCCTGTCTTCTTTTGAGGCGAAGATTACTCCTGTTGAGGTGGAGTCCTCTCTTATTGAGGTAGAGTGGTGGTCTGTGGATTTGTGGAGGTGCTCTTCCTTTTGTTGGTGCCTTCTGTTACAATACCTATTGAGGTGGTGTGTTCTCCTATGGAGGTGGAGCATTTATTTGTTACAGATTGGTTGCTATGGTGGTAAGGTTCTTCTTGGCATATGCTCCTATAGAGGGGAGCCTACTCCTCTTGAGGTGGAGTATGATTCAACTCTTCTTGTTTGGTGGTGCTGCGAGAGGTATTCTTCTTCCATTCAGTGTGGCTGGTTGGTTTTCTCCCCTATTATGGTGGGAAGATGGTTTGTGTTGGACAAGCTATCTTGGTTTCCTTGCTTGGTGGTTCGTGGTTGTGTTCGTATGAGACGTGGGTTTAAGGTCCCTGTTAAAACTTGGTTGTAAAGGGTGTAAGGTCCCTTCAAAACCTTTGGGTTTAAGGTCAGGCTATAAACCCGATTATTTTTGGTCAAAGGGTTCAAGGTCCCTTTAAAACCTTGTGCAACCTATGTTGTCTTGTTTTTTCTTGGTGTTGCTACTATTGGGCTGCTAATGGTATGTGGTTTATCTTGGTTGCAACATGATTTTCTTTGATAGGGTTTTGGGTCCCTTCAAAACTAACTTGTAATGGGTTTTAGGTCCCATCAAAACTTGCTTTTTCCCATAAAAAATAGAAAGAAATGAATTAATAAATTATTACAATTACCTTCATCATGTCAATGCGATTTATCTCCATTGTTGTTCTTTGCTTGCTTTGCTCTCAGATTATGTATGCACTTCTTTTCTTCAAGATCAAGTGTGTGAATGAGATCAATGTATGCAAAACACCAAAGTTTGTGGTTAGCCATCAAAGAGATATGAGGGCTACTTATATAGAAATGATTGATTTGGATGGACGATCAAGATTAAGAGGTGAATGATCAAGATCAAGGGTTTAAATAATTGATTTGGAAAGTGGATAATTAAATAATTACTATTTAATTTTGGAAGGGATAATGGATGATTAATTAAATAATACTAATTTATTAAATTATTTAATAGTTAAATAATTTATTATTTAATTAATCCCACTTCTTAAATTAAGTAATTATTTTAATTATTTAATTTAATTCCTCAACATTATCTTCTTCTAAAAATGAATAAAATCGTTCATTTTATTTATTTAATTACTTCAATCTTGCACATGTAAATGATAATTAAATTTATTTAATTATTAAATACTCAGGCAAGTTCTCATTACAATTACCTTCATCATGTCAATGTGATTTACCTCCATTGTTATTCTTTGCTTGCTTTGCTCTCAAATTATGTATGCATTTCTTTGCTTCAAGCTCAAGTGTGTGAATGGGATCAATGTATCACCAAAGTTTGTGGTTAGCCATCAAAGAGATATGATGGCTGCTTATATAGAAATGATTGATTTGGATGGATGATCAAGATTAAGAGGTGAATGATCAAGATCAAGTGTTAAGAATCCTTGAGAGGAATTGATGAACGAGTTAACTGATGCATGTAGGATTTCAATTAATTGTTTGCATGAAGAATTGATTGAAGAGTTAACTCTCACTAAGTGGGAGTGAACTGATTTGATTGATCACTGAAGTGGAATTGATTATCCAATGAAGAGAGTGTTTGTTACGAATGAGGTGGAAAATGCATGAGATAATAATTAATTAATAGAGGAATGTGCAAGATAAAAGTTTATTAAATAAATGTTTTTATTTATTGTGGAAAAAGATAATATTTAAGAAATAAATTAAATAATTAAAAATAATTATTTAATTAGAAAGTGAGAACTTGCATGAGTATTTAATAATTAAATAAATTAAATTATTATTTACATGTGCAAGATTGAATTAATTAAATAAATAAAATAAATGATTTTATTTATTTTTAGAAGAAGATAATGCTGAGGAATTAAATTAAATAATTAAAATAATTACTTAATTTAAGAAGTGGGATTAATTAAATAATAAATTATTCAATCTTGGAGATAAGAATTAGATAAGGAATTTGCATGAGATTTTATAAATAATTAAATGAATTCATTATTAAAAGAATGTGCAAGTGAGATTTAGATAAATAAATTAAATGTTTTATTTATCATCAATGAATGGATAATATTAAGAGATTAAAGGATAATTAAATAATTATTTAATTTAGAAAGTGGGAAAGTGGATAATTAAATAATTACTATTTAATTTTGGAAGGGATAATGGATGATTAATTAAATAAAATTAATTAATTTAATTAATTTAGAGGAATAAAAATAATTAAAGACATAATTAAATAAATTGGATTTATTTAATTAATCAGGAAGATAAATAGGAGTTAAAACGTAATTAAATAAATATGATTTATTTAATTAATTAAGAAGATTAATGATAAAGTGAATTAATTAAATAACATAAAGTCATTTAATTAATAATGAAATATGCATTAGTGATAATAATTAAATAATTGAAATATTATTTAGTCATTAGGAAATGATGATAATTGGTGCTAAAACGTTACTAGTAGGCTAGGACAATTTCAAGTATCTATAGTATGCATCATTATTTCATAATATATTAAGGTTTGCATGTTAGTCAAAAGTCAAAAATAGCTAAAGGGTATCTAGGTTCTATATGACTAACTACTTATGGCAATGATTGTACATTTATACACTTGGTTCTTGGATTTCGTTTTACTATAGATGTTATTATCTACCACCCTCATTGAAGGATCAGGCCATTTCCAATAGGAAGTTGAATAGGAGACCACTTGGTCTATGGTTGGAGGTATAATGCTCAAATGATGCTCTCCCTCCAAACAACTTGATAACCATAATGTTTACACTCAGATGATATGACTGATCTTGGAGCATTCATATGTAATCTTGTAAATTGATATGTATTTGCAAATGCTAGGATAATCCTTATTATGAGCTGTAATGATTATTCAGATTTGAATAAAATTTGTTGTATTAAAACATATGATTATTTCTTACAATTCTTGAATTTATAACATTTTATATTTGTAAAAATTGGATTATAAAATAAATCTTTATGAAAACATTTAAAATTATTTTCATTTTTAACAAGTTATTTGTTTTAAAGTTTTAAAAAACATTAGGTGGTCTGTTATGAAAATAAAAGCAAAGACACAACTTGCTGATTTTTGAGTTTGTCTAGAAGAAAATGTTTGTTTGCTCTTATCTTGTGGCTATTTGATCTCTCAATCAATATGGTGACTATTTACTCAAAGGTAGATACATGGTTTTTCTGATCTCTAAGAGAGATGCTTTATTGTTTAAATATAAATATCCACAATAAAATAACTAATCTAACAATTCCAATTTCTATGATAAAATTTAGAGATGGTAACTAAATGTTACAATTTTAGACCACTATGAAGATCTATCCATCCTAACTATTCTATTTAATTTATGAAAAATGATTATTCTGAATAATCACAAATGTAGATAATGGAATCCCATACCTAGAATGAAACAAGCCAAGATGTTGAAGTTGTTTATTGTGGCATATGCCTTTAGAGGCTTGACTTGACACTTTATTTTCTTCTCCTAACTTTGGACACTCCTCTTGACAAAAAGAAGAGGGGAAGCATGAAACTAATGCTAAAGGAGCAAAAAATCAAAAGAAAATGTTGTTGTAGTGGTTGATTGTAAATCTTAGGAGTTGACAAATTGAGAAGCTTAAAGGTTGTAAAGAGCTTGTATTATAAAAGGTATTCTTAAAAGGAGTTGAACTTTTGTTGTAGTTCCCTAAAACAAGCACTCACATCTGCTATTGTAGCTATCTATGGAGAGAAGAGTTATGATTTTCAAGAATGAAGCAATCAAAATGCTCATGCAAATTCATTTGGAAAAACATCAATAAGGTTAGATCCATAATTAAGGATACAAACAAGGAGTTTTTCTATCTTGGATGCCATCAACAGTGAACTAGACTTGGGTTTGGGAGCCAAAATTAATGCAAGAATGGTACATGCAAATAAATCACATATATAATATTTAAATGCATAATTTCTTGTTTTACTATTAGAAATTGTCGAGGTGATTGCTAAACCACTAGGCTGATTGACTAAAAAGGGACAATTTTGTAACTTAAAAGGAAGAATGTAAGTTCTTATAAAGTAACACGACATGAAAGCTAGATAAATAACAAACAAACACAAAATAGAAGCAAGAGAGGGCCCTATGAGTTGATTTAACACTTCCATCAAGGTTGGAAAAGCTAAGAAAAGGTTTATTCATGTCATGTGGGTCATTTGTTGGACCATTAAGTTATCATCACACTTAAATGTATGCCTATCCATTTTTAAGCACTTCGAAGATAAAATCCATACGTAAGAATCTCTATCATGTTTCCATAATTGATTTGAATAAAAAGATACCAAAATCAAAGTGGTAAGAATATATGAAAATAAATGCATACATATATGAAAATGTATAGCAAAAATGAAAAAAAAACCTATCTTTTTTTTTTTATGCGGCAGGGGTGTCCCCATGGCTTAGCCCAGTGACCTAGCAACCCATACCTTGGGTACTTGGGGTGAGCTGAGGTGAGACTAGCCCTCTACGGGTGGACGCCATAGCCTGCATACAGGACCACCGGTCAACCACAAGAGCGGGGGGTTGAACTCGAGACCTATGGGGAGCAAACCCATGGCCCAAGCCAACTCCGCTACTCGGTGGGCTTAATATATTACAAAAAAAACAAAAAAAACAAAAACAAAAACAAAAACAAAAAACAAAAAACAAAAAACCTAACATCACTCAAAATTACACCATTTATAAATATAAAAAATGAATGATAATTGGCATGGGAAAGCAAATTTCATCGTTAGAGATAGATTAGTCAAACGCAAGGAATTGACTAGGGTAGCGGTGGAAAGAAACCGAGTCATACTGGTAATGTATATAGTTGGTGTTCGATGCCCTTTCTCGTCGAGCCTTTGTTTCATTCATCCACTCGGAGGTTGAGAGGGGAATTTGCGAAGATGAGTAATGAGCAAAGACGAGGCGGAGGATTAATGAATAAGCGAGCGCAGCAGAAGCAAGGAACAGAAGACCCTGCAGCGGTGGCCTTGCTTCTGCGATGGCTGCCATCTCTAACGATAGATATGTGTGACCCATGTGCCCGTCTTTTGGAAGATCGCGCCAATCAATTCGCTTTCGGTATTTATCTATATCTTGTTTAATTAAGATTCGGTTTTTTACAGTCCATGAGATCTGGAAAGCTGTGTTTTTTTTTAGTTTTTAGTGGGGTTTGTGTTACATTTCTTGGTTATTTTGTTGAAGGGAGGAGGGAGAATGAGCAGGGGCAGGGGCCGGGGCAGGAGCAGGAGCAGGAGCAAAGCTCCTCTGCTTCTTCTCATTGTTGTAATTCAGAGGTATTAAATAGCTCAGGGAGCAATGGGCAAGGCCATCCTTCATGGGCAGATATGGCTCAGGAAGAAGAGGAGGAGGATGAAGTCGATTCAGCAAGACATCAGGATCAAGGGATAGGGAAAAGAGTTCTATCAAGGGATGAGAGGGAGTACTTTCGATTCATGCGAGTAGGGCGTAAGAAAGACTATGCCTGCATCGAAAGGGTAAATGGTAAACCAGTGAATATTGTCCAAGGATTGGAATTGCACAACGGTGTGTTCAGCGCCGCAGAGCAGAAGCGAATTGTCGATTTTATTTATCAAATTCAACAACAGGGGAGGAACAGGCAACTTAAAGGTATCTTTTATAGAACATTAGGTTTTCTCAGTCCATATTATTGACATAAAATTCTCTTGAAGAAAATTGTGTAACAAACTTTTAACATTGATATTTTGAATCACACTCATAATTCATTATAGAAAACTTTTAGATGAGCATTTTAGTTCACATTCATGATCCATGATCCATCTTTTCATTTCATTAAACCCCAATCCAATCCTGGGAGGTGTGTTTGAACAAATCAATCCTATGTGATGCAGAACGAACCTATTCAGAGCCACGAAAGTGGATGAAGGGCAAAGGGCGGGTGACGATTCAGTTTGGGTGTTGCTACAACTATGCAGTGGACAGAAATGGGAATCCACCTGGAATTATTCGTGATGAGGAAGTGGATCCAATACCTCCTCTCTTCAAAACAGCCATCCGGAGATTGGTGAGATGGCATGTGCTGCCCCCGGATTGCATCCCGGATAGTTGCATTGTTAATATTTATGAGCAAGGCGACTGTATACCACCTCATATTGACCATCATGACTTTGTTCGGCCATTTTGCACGGTGTCATTTCTTAGTGAATGCAACATAATTTTTGGCTCCAACTTGAAGATACTTGGACCAGGACAATTTGCAGGTTCCATTGCAATACCATTGCCAGTGGGGTAAGAACATTTTGAATATACATTATTTTGCGTTTTACTAAGAACCGCTGATATAGATATTTTGAACAATTACTTTTTCATGTCTTCGTTACTTCAGGGGACCATAGAACTTAAGCCTGATAACAATGGATTTATATTGCAGGTCGGTTCTTGTTTTGAATGGGAATGGAGCCGATGTTGCAAAACATTCAGTTCCAGCTGTTCCAAGCAAGAGGTTGTTGATTTAAAATGATATATCTACTCTCTTGAAGCTTTGTAGTCCTTAATACTTATTATTAACTTTACATGTTGTTGATTGCCATACAGGATTTCTATAACATTTAGGAAGATGGACCAAACAAAGTTACCTTATTTCTTTGCCCCTGACCCTGATCTGCAAGGAGTTGAGCCTCTTTCGTATACAAAACAGGATAGACATACTCAATCTCAGCAGCCGAATCATTCCAGTGTGGATTTGGAGAAGATCTCGGAGGGAGGAGATGTTGCATCTTCCACTCCAACACTTTCAGTAGATTCAGCCAATTTTCCTCCATTAAATAGCTCCCATATAGGCAATAAACAACGTGGCAGTACCAAGTATTCAGTCAATAGAACATTCAAGTAAATGAAGGTAACGTTTGTCAGAATAATGTGACCTTGGGCCTTCATTGGGCTGTGATTCAATCTGGTTTACAATAATACAATATTTAATTTAATATTTGTTTTTACCTGATAGAAAATGAATGGTAGAATAAGATGCATTGTGTGCGAATTTGCTATGAGGCACTAAAGTTTAAATAACCTCAGACACGGTGGACTTTCTTTAACAATGTAAAACTTAAGGACAATAGATTTAGGGGCCTTCATTAATTAGGTATAAAGATTCCATATTAGATATTTGAGATTATTTCTAAAGCTTCTCATTTTCAATCATATATCCGAAATCACTTTGTTTATTTCCACTGAAGCAGGGAAATGGATATAATATAGTCGTTTCTGGATATATATGTTTTAGTACTGCTAGTATTCCTCCTTTTTTCTGACCAGTTGCTATTATCTTTCTGTTCCCTTCCTGAATAAACCCTGGTGGCTGCTATATATAGAGGGTTTCAGTATGAAATCATTTTAAAGGTACAAAGTTTGAAGGAGCAAGTGAACATCAAAGGGTAATGGGCAACCTCAGATTGTATAATTTATGCTCCTGTTATAAATTTTGTACTCGTTGATAGAATATGCAAAATGATTCTCAGAAATTTGATGCTACAATACCACTAACAGCAGCTGATCCTGTGTAGCTGTTCTCATAATCTTGTATGTCAAGAGGTATTTTTCTCTCTGTAATCGCGTCATTGACTTTACAGATGAGAACTAAATGCTACAGCATCACTAATAGGAGCTTTCTGAATTCCCGTAATGCAACATCTGTGCTATGAGCTTTTTTGTGTGGGATTGGTGTCTTCATCTTGCGTTCTAATCATTTTCTCTTCTTTGCTTCGGTAGAATCCTTAGCATAAATACAACTGAAGGGACAGCTATTGAAATTGTTATTGGGGGTAACTTAATTTGGCTTGTCATGTTCTGATGCCGGAAATTTCTGTCTTCTTTTTCAGGCACAATAACTGCGTTGGCTACACTTTAAACAATAACTTCTCTTGCTTCAATGTTTTAAGCCCATGTAGTTCAGAGGTTGAATATTTTACCATGTTGTAGATGGGGTGGTTGCTTTTCATATTCCATTGAACGAGTTGCCTTTATATTACTAATAATCAGACTCTGTTATGAATCCTTGAATGAAAACAATTTGTTGTAATGGGATGTCAAACAGTCATCATCGTGATTTCAGGCTGACCTATCCAAAATTTTGATGCAAAGCATTTTTATCCTCTAGGATATAGGGGAGAGGGGCCCATAATGGAGCAGGGTCCAATAGTGGGGATAGAAGTAGTCCTCAGTGGGCTTCATAGTGGAGCACTTTAATATCCAATTGCAGAACACTTTTTATCCATAAATTACGCAAAGTGACAAATCATGTGATGCCACATCAGCGCACCAATAAAACATGACTTAGTGCACCACTATCAGTCTCACTTTTTTTTTGGGTCTTTTTGGATACCTCACCAAAAAACATGCTGATGTGGCATCATATTTGATGATGTGCCCTAAAACAAAATATAGAATCACATGAGTTGCCAAATAAACTGTTGTACAGAATTGGGAGTGATTTGAAATTTCCACGTAGGATTTGGAGAAAGGCGAAGTTAGGGTGCTCCACTATAGGCCCCTCTCCCCTATTTAGTACGCTAGCTTTTTGAGTAAAAATTTCAGTTCTAAAGGTAAATGACACATCTATTTGGCTTGATATGCTCTGTCGCCTACAGTTTCTGGGTTCTTATGCATGCACAATGAACAAGCAAATCTAACCTCGACAGCCTTTGTAACACATAACATAGTGACAACACTTGCTCCAACTTTTTAGGTGCTGTATGACCAAAATTGAAACTTCTGTTATTTTTAACACTTGCTCCAATTTTCTAGGTGCTGTATGACCAAAATTGAAACTTCTGTTATTTTTTAAACTTATTATGAATAGCCGTTCTACCTTATTTGTATGCATGCATGTAATGATGTATGTATGTATGTATTTGTGTATGTATATATTTAGTCTACCACTCTAGCATGATCATATAGGTCAGTGGTAATATAAATTTTGGTGTATATATGTATATGTATGTATGTATCATGTATGTATGTATGTATGCATTTATGTATGGATGCATGCATGTATGTATGGATACATGCATATGTCATGTATGCATGTATGTATGGATGTATGCATGTATGTATCTATGCATGCATATGCATATATGCATTTTGGTATATATATGTATATGTATGTATGCATTCATGTATGCATTTATGTATGGATGGATGCGTGCATGTATGGATGCATGCATGCCTATGCATGCATGCATGCACAGTCAAATATAGAGATTGGTGATATCAAGCTACCTATATTATGAATTCTAGAATGAAATCAATTTGTCATAGCATGATGTTTAACAATCTCAATTTTTGATGTAAAATATTTTATCCTTTGGCTAAATCTTTGAGTGAAGTGTACTAGTTCATAAAAGATGTACTCAACCACAAAGAGGCATGAATTTTGAGTTCAATTTAATGCAATAATGAAGGCATAATTTAATTATAAAGACATGCGTGTTTCTTATTGCCTAGGCCTAGTTAGAATATGCCTACTTGGTGTATGGGAATGTATTGTGGGAGTAAGTGAACAAGAATTATGCCTTTGTCACTCTAACCATTGTTTTTGTGTTTTACCTACATCTCGTTGAAGAATAGTAATGGAGATGACTAATAATTTTTATTTGCTTTTTCGTGACTATTTTTGGTGTATATATATATATATAATTATAATGATGGTTGATTTGGCAATGGATCAAAAAGTTTTAAACATCTATCTCTATATTGGAGAATATATTGCATTGAGGTTACCAAAGATATGTGCATGTTATGGTATTGTTCCATTTTATATAGTATATTTTTGTTCTTAGTATTTAATTGCCACATTTTTAAATTAAAGTAACTAGTTTAGATTTTATAGTGCAAATATATTTTTTGTTCTCACTGTTTTGTTGACATTATTAAATTAGAGTACTTAGTATAGACTTTAGAGTGCAAACTACCTCACCATAACAATATTATATTGTAATGGTGAAAGTCCACACTTACACTTTATCTTGGGTTTTGGAATCTCTTAGACCCATTTGTTTAAAGTGCAATGGATAGCATACAAGTGACATATTTTTGTACAAAAGTTGGTAAATCGTTCAAGCTTTGATTAATTTTGATCTCACAATTCTAAAGGGTTTGGACTTAATCCATAGTTTACCCATCCATAATCTTGGGTCAATTTTGTGTGCAATTCTAATTTGTACACATATTTGACCCTTGAATTTTTGAAATTCAAATTTAAACACGACCTTGAATCAACCCCTTCCAACTAGCCATTATTGATTGACTTGAGTGTAAAAATATTCAAATTGGTATATTAGGGTGTTATATAAAATGACAAACCCTAATTCATTATGATAATTTAGTTCTAAAGTCACGAATCATTAGATTTTATGGAAAACATTTAGCATTAGCATGCCATCAATAGCTACACACGTCTAGGTTAGCATGACATCAATAGCAACCATTTATTGTAGGTTCAAATATTGAGGCAAACATGGATTTGAGGTCTAGAATCTACTAGATGGAATTTGGGGAAGAAATTTTAATCCAAGCACAAAGTTTGAATTTGAGAGCATAAAGATCATTAATTAGGCAAAAAGATGAAATAGGACAAATAATCACAAATTTAGTAATTTAGAGGTGGTTATTTGGCATATATACAAGCCTTGACACATTGGTAAATAAAAAAATGACACCCATCATATAATACCTCAACATTGAACCTAGAGCTATCCATAAATACTCATTTATTTAATTTTGTGCATATCAATTATCACATCTATCTTTTTGTTATAGTCTCAACTGTAAATTCTAAGGTGATTTGTTTATTATTGCCTAATTAATTAAGTTACCCTATGATTATTTATGAAAGTGTCATTTAGTCCACATAAAAATTCTTCTAAGAGTAATATTTATTGCAACAAAGTTGTGGTTGTAAAAGGGAAGATATATTGATGTGAGGCTAAAGGTGAGATTCTTATTGTGCAAAGGTATTTCTAATTAATGGTGCATAAGTGATTGTGACCTATCTACATAGAATTTAGAAGAAATTGATTGGAGGTTATGACTTGGTTAGACATACTTAGTAGACTAAATGTGCAATGGTGGAAGTGTAAACATGAATTGCAAAAGCCAAGAACTATATTAGAGTGAAATGGACTAGGAAAATGACAAATAATAGAACAAGTTATATACAAGATATTATTATGCCCATGGACATTATTTGAGAGGTAAAATATATTGAATGTCTAAGCCATCCTCTTGTCTACTAAGCCAAATTGTGTGTTTATTGTCTCTTGTGCATATGTTACAAAGTAGTAATATATAGTATAATACACAAGAGTGTGAAGAGTAGTTAGACTAATATATGACTAGCGATAGCTCTGTTGAATGCAAACTTCATTAGGAAGATTCCTCTATGTTGTAGTTCCCCAAGATGGGCATTGTAGCTATCTATGGAATAGAGGATGTCAAGCCATACACCACTAGATGTATACAACAAGATTAGAGAGGAGTTAGATTGTCATGTTATAACTAGGTGCTCTAGGTGATGACAACGCTTCTAACAAAGTGGTGAGAGCCACATTAATAGAGTTATGAACTTTTGGTGTCCTTGATCCTCTTGGATGTTGCCCCTCGAGAAGTTATAAATCCCATTGTGTATAATTGTGGAAAGTTATGAGAAACTTGAATTTTATGTACTATTGTCCTTTCAAAGGAACTTAACATTATTTGGAAGAGGGGGATCTCTTATAGATGTGTTTGTTTAATGTAGGAACCAATTATTGGATTATCTTTTATTGGTGTGACATAGTCAAGATTATTTTTGGCCAACAATTGAGTCTTAGGTGAGTCCAATAGAGGGTAATAGTAATACTAAAAGAGCTATGTGTCAAAAACAAGGTATAGACTAAGTTAGGCAAGAATATTGAGCTCAAAGTTGTTATCTCCTACTTGCTTGGTGATTGTTTGGGGCTTGCATGAAGATGCATGAAGCTTGCAATAAGGTCCCATGAGTCATTATATTTGTAAATGCATCCATGCTTAATCACCAACTTGGAAGATGTGTGGTGTGTGGTGTTTGTCATGACACTATTTGTGCTAGCATTTGTGTTTTGAAGTATGGCTTACACTTGTTTTATTTGTTGAATGTGTTCAATGAATTTGGAAATTGTTGATGCAGTATCAATGATAGGTTAAATGAGAAACTACTTAACAAACAAACATAGTACACAATGAAAGACAAAACATGTTTGGAGAACATAAATGAAGATTTTTATTAATTAAAAAAAAAAACTAGATTATAAACATGCTACCCATGTATAAAGAGATTACAACATATGCAAATACTTTTTGTGCTATGAATCCAAGCCCCATTCCAATAACTTCATAAGCCTCAAATGGTATAAAAATTCAGATGATCCATACATCAACTTGCAATTAGATATTGATCTTCAACTTTATTTTTCATGACCCTTCACTTTCCAGCTTTCAATTTGCTTCTCTTTCTAACAACGTGCTAACACTTTCCATCCAACTCTTCAACTTTTAGATCTAGCACATTACATTGAATTTGGAAAAATTGGCAAGAGAAACTTGATACATCTTCCAAAAATAATAATATAGTAATGCCCAAGACAAATCAATTTCCAATGCATCTTCAACTTTACCCAACAATCATTAGTCAGCTTATGATTTGTTTCCTATTAATGAATGTCAACCATGTTTACTAGGTCAACACCACCAAATTTGAAAGTGTTCACACTTTGCATGAACCCTAAACCCTATGTATAGAATTTGAAATCAATTGTAACTTTTTCCAAGTGTGCATACAAATGAAAGACATCTAGAGCCAAAACCTTATGCACAAGCTCTGAAGTCATTGTGTAGTCAAAATACTTGTGTGCACAAGCAAAAAAAATCAATAGATCTTTTTGCAAAACCATATAGTACATACACAACCAACAAACCTACACATAAAACATCAAATAGATATAAAACAAAAAATCCATGTACATAAACATATAACTTGCATGCATATATTTGTTAGCAATGTAGGATTGTATGTATTATGAGATGCTCTTGCATTAGACTCAAAAAGACATAATATTTTGAGCTTGGAGATCAAAATTAAGGTTGCATGGAATACTATTTTAGTTGCCAAAGTTGATCTACCTCTACTTTAGAAATCCACGACTCTTCCTCAACTCCTTTACCCTTCCAACAAAATATTCCTTGTACTCATTTTGTTGGGTTTTCTTTGCAATGTGTAGTATTTTCTTTCTCCATTTGGACACTTCTTGCATCAACATGCTATCTTCAAGATTGCACATGGTAGGAATATAAATTAGGGATATTGAAAATTGATGATATATTCATCCCTTTGGGAAACTTGATTTAAAATGTATTTTTTGATAAATTGCACACAAATTTGTAATGGATAATCTTCTTGGATTTTAATTTATTATATGTTCCATTTAAGAATCACTATTTCCTCAAGTGCACCATGACCAACTTACCTTCCAAGTAAGTCTTTTATCTTTGATGCTCATTTGGATACAACTTATACCTTGCATTGCTTTCTTCCAATTAATTTTTGACTTGCACATGAACCTTTTTAATGTGCTACACAATCTTTAGCCTTTGTGTTGTTGTACATATCATCTTCAATCCTCAATAGATTTCTGACACCCTTTGGAGATGTTATATACACTTGGATCAATGCATCCCTTGTAGACCTATATATTTAGTTATATAAAAACTCAACTCATGTCAGCATAGAGCCCTAATGCATAGGGTTCTCTCCCACTAGACATTTGAGTAGATTGTGTAGGAGTTAATGGTGAACTCAAACACCCCATAATCACCTGCAAGACAAAATAACTTCCACAAGAGAGAAATGGCAGAAATATCATGCTATGATTAAGATGCAAGAATGCCAAACTGAATATGGAAAAGTACATATGATGCCTTGCTTATATAGGTAAGGAGTGAGAAATAGGATTAGACAAGATCATGACAAGTGTCTTAATCTTATCACATGAGACAACTAAGTCATAACAACCTAGAACACAAGTATTAAATTTTCAATGCAAATATTAAATGCATGAGAGAATTATTAAATGCATAGATAACTAAAAGTAAATAATGAGACATGGCCCCATTATAACTAACTTCTAAAAATGACAACTAGGAAACTTAACTCTTAAGTAAACTTATAATAATGTGAATAGGTCATCACTAATAACTAGTTAGGAAATAACCCCATTCACACCAACACCCCCCGATAAGTGCAACTTAGGGAGTGTAGTTATTATGCAAATGATGCAAGGATGGGTCTCGGCTACGAGGCCATGTTAGGTACCCATGTACAAATGCAATGCAAAGAAATATCTCACAAATGGAGAAAAGGAGGAAACCCAGTGGGACAAAATTCCTCTCTAAAGGAGAGATAAAATACAATACAAATATCCATAAAAAATCCAATCAATCTTCATCCACACAAAGGATGATAAGAGAGACCATTAGTCCCCCCATAATGAGATAACCTATTGCAAGAGAAGCACTGGAAGTACACTGTGGAGTAACACTGGAATCCTTAATTCAACAAGCAAGGAAAGATAATTCTATTTGCTAGAAACCACATTACAGTCACTCAAAGACTCAAGTTTAGAATCATGATAAAGCAACAACAAACTCGATGCCAAGTAACACTGGAAAACTCACAAACTAGCACAACTCTGGAATCTATGAAGTAACAATTGATTGACAAATGATATGGAACTAAAATGAAGTGTACATAAAATGCAAACCTAATGCACACAAAAAAGGAAATAGTGCATGCAATGATGAATGTTCACATCTGCCTCCATAATGAAAAAATAACCTCAAATTTGTATAGAGGATGGAATCAACTTTTCGACAATATAAAGTTTTCAAAAAACGGACGTTGTATGCCCAAGTTATGAATTTTTGAAAAAAGGGATTAAATGTGTTAGCCGACAATGCAGACACAATCATTATGATTTGATTTTTGGAAAATTTACTTGTTGCATGCAAAAACTAATGGATACTTAGATAATATTTTGATGCAAAGAACAAAACCCATAAATTGTTTTTTGATCCAACAATCAGAAGAAAAAATGATTTTTTTAAACCTTCAGCTGGTAGAAAAATGACGTATGATT
The DNA here is from genome assembly GCA_007258455.2 of Sequoia sempervirens. Classification (NCBI taxonomy): domain Eukaryota; kingdom Viridiplantae; phylum Streptophyta; class Pinopsida; order Cupressales; family Cupressaceae; genus Sequoia; species Sequoia sempervirens. The sequence goes on from VDFB02000019.1 coordinate 10,028,016, forward strand.
CTTTTTGCACTAAAATTTTCTTCATAAATGCTTACTATCTACAAAATCTACCAGATACCCAAATGAGATTTCAACCCTGGCTACAAAACCCAAAAATTGTTTTTCACACAAATGAGTGGATGCTAGATTTCTGAAGTAAAAATGAAAACGGATCCAATAAAAAATAGCTAGATTTTAGACCCTTGTAGATTTGACAAAATATGTCAAATTTTGATGATATGAAAGTCGATCTTGACTTTCTCTGACGCCTCAGATTCAATGGCGAGACTCTCAAGACCCCAACTCACACCCAACAAACTTCACGCCAAGATTGGTCCCTCAGATATGGTAAGAAGTCTGCAACATTGAAACTCTGATTCCATGTAGGAGTTTATGGTGAATTCTTCAAACACCCCAGAATCACTTGCAAGACAAAATAAATTCCACAAGACAGAAATGGTAGAAATATCATACTATAATTAAGATGCAAGAATGCCAAACTAAATATGGAAAAGTACATATGATGCCTTGCTTATATAGGTAAAGAGTGAGGAATAGGATTAGACAAGGTCATGACAAGTGTCTTAATCCTATCACATGAGACAACTAAGTCATAACAACTTAGGACACAAGCATTAAATTTTCAATGCAAATATTAAATGCATGAGAGAATTATTAAATGCATAGATAACTAAAAGTAAATAATGAGACATGGCCCCATTATAACTAACTTCTAGAAATGACAACTAGAAAACTTAACTCTTAAGTAAACTTATAATAATGTGAATAGGTCCCCACTAATAACTAGTTAGGAAATAACCCCATTCACACCAACAGATTGTTGAAACTCTAATTAACAATGCGTGCTTAATCATTAGTTTGGGGATAGTATGAAGAACCATTATTGAGTTGCATTTCCAACTTCTTCCTATAAGATTTTGGTACACAATTATTCTCAATTTGCAAGAGTTTTGATACCATATAATTTACATAGATGATGATGCAATCACATAAGTTTTTGATGAAAAAGTAAGCCACAATAAAAAATTGTACAAGACAATAAGAGATTGAAGATGCAACACAATAGCTATTCCAATATAATGAGGATGCAAATACAATTGGGGAAATATAATGATTTGATGCTCATATGAGAGAAATAGGGTAGAATTTATAAGATTTTCTCCCAAGTGATGAATCATTTACAACCAATGTAGGATGAAGACGAATGCTCACCCCCTAGAAATGGAAAGTGCACTCAACTATAATTATTAAATGAAAGTCACCTTCCTAAGTAGATGGCTACCCATGCGAAAGATAAAAAAATATTTAAGTAAGCTTATCTTAGATGCAAACTAATGCAAGTAAAATAAACTAATGTATAAATAATAATATGCACCAACACCCCCTCACAAGTATAGGTTAGGCAAATAGAGATGGGCCATGACAAATGTGTAGTATATTAGGTACTTACAATACAAAATATTCTCTCCCTCATAACAAGAGGATTAAATCCCCCCATATGAGAATGAAATACTTCCCCCCAAAAGAGAGGAAAGAGAGAATATACAAACCCTACCAAAAGATGGAATAGTCTCATGAAATCCATGGAAGATTTGACACATGAATTCCTCCACAAAGAAGAGATATAATTTAGATGAAAATAATCTTGTAATGAGTGTTGAAGTAGGTCCCTATGCATTGGGCATTGTATTTTTCTTTTAGAAGAAGGAAATATCAAAATGCAAATCTATTGAATTCCCAATCCAAAGGTGGAACGATGGAAGGAAAAATGAAGATATATCTTAAAAATTACTTATTGAACAATGTGTCTTCCATTAGGAAGAGATAGGCCCATAGGTGCATGAAAACGTCTTCCCAATCCATGAAGGAATACGAGGGAAGAAAACATTGAATTATAAACTTTGGAAACTACCCAATAGTCCCATTGTTGATGTTGAGCAATGTCAATATTTGATTAGGTGTCCCATGTATAACTATTGAAGGTGATAACTCAAAAGCATGTATAGGAGATAGAATAGGTGTAAAATAGTATGATGCAATTATTGGAGAACAACCACTAAATAGGAAAATTAGGTCCTCACTAGTGCTCTCCGTATTTGAAAGGTGGGATTTTATTAAAAAAAACATGAAAGATATGTCAAGTAAGCATCTAAGTGTGTATCTAACAAACATGAATGATCTCACTAAAACAATTCACTAGATTCCTTTAGAGTTATGTCAGTAAAATCCATCGAATAATTATGAGTTGGTGGAATATTAGTGCATATCTTTGTTCCTTGATAGTTTAGATGACTACACTACTCATTCCATGATTTTCTCACATAAGCTAAGTGAGTGTGAACAACTATTGAAGCAACATGAGGTAGTGTAATCTTAGTACATGTCTTTATAACTTGATAATATAGATGACTACATTTTATATCTAATGATATGCTCACATCAAATGTGTAAGTATGAAAATTTGTAGATGGTGATTTAAGATCTCTATACAATTGCTTGTTTATTGTCCAAGTAGTGAAAGGGATTTTGAGGTGCTACATGAGATGTAAAATATCCTAAAAAATGGTGAGATTGATAAGTCCATAGACTTGAATATTATTTTAGCCATGCAATCTTCTATTTAAGATTATTTCTCAAGAACATACCCAAGAGAGAGAGGGTAATAGATTTTGTTTAGGTAGTGATTATTGATGCTTTCTTTCTACGAAAAATATTTCTTTTGATCCAACATGACTAGAGAAGAGTGAACAAAAATACAAGAAAATATGACAAGACCCCCTAGATTAGCCAATTAAAATACCAACCAAAGGATCCCAATAGTGTGTTTACAATTGCTTCTTGGTAAAATATATAAAGTGGACTTGATTTTGGTCCTTTATTTCACAAATATAACCAAAATGCTGAAACCATAATTTAAAATCAAAATGAAAAAAAGGTAATACTACGAAGTATGTAAAAATACCACACTTAAAAAAGCGACTCAAAATAGACTTCATATGAGCAAGAATGAAGCCTTAGAAGTTCCCAAAATGAGAGTTTCTTAACAAAAAATTAAAGGAATTGTAAATTGTAAAAATCCATGTGTCAAAATTAGAAAATGAACTCACCACTATGTAGCTATTGAAAAATAACTAGAATAAAAAACAATATTAGAAAAGGAGTCTAAATGACTAAAAATAAAGCTCACAAATTCAAGTTGTATAACACAAAAATCCAATGGTGAGGGGCAAGGTTTGGGTGAATGTTGATGTCAACAACTAGAAAACTACCCTCTTAGTTGGGAAATTGTGAAGGTCATCATGAAACTACCAATAGAGGCTCAAAAAATTATGAAAGGGATGTATATCATTAAAGTCCATGAAACAAAAAAAAGATAAAAATTGCCAACTAAAAAATAGAAATCACTTAGATAGGTGTGAAACTACCATTGAATGTTGGAAACCATTAATGACTTAGTTTGAGATGGTTTTGTGGGTTGAAAGTGGTAAGGGGACCATTAAGTGGCTTGGGAGTTGTCTAGTGGTAGTGGAGACACAAACCAATGGTGACTGATGATTTGTCACCTAGAATGGGTTTAGAATTGGGTATCCTACTTGTGCAATTAATATAGGGTTCTACTGGGTATGACCCCTTTAAAACTATATGCAAACCACTTAAAACTTTTGACTTGTGCCTAATGTTGATGCTATCCCATGTAGATCAACAAAAAGTCTCGAACATGCTATTATGATGTAGGAAGGACATAGATTGCAAAAAATTCCTTAACACATTCCTTGATGTCCACACAAGCATATAGTATGGTACAAATTATGTAGGTAGTATGATAGGGTAGAGGGAAAAAAAAGAGATTTAGGAAAATTTTCCATGGTGAACAAATTTATAAGTGATTATGGGGTTTTTAACTAATTTGGATGCAATAGTAAGGTCAAATTTGACCCAAAGTGCTTTGAGAATAGAGTGGCCTCCAAAATAACACAATAAATTCCTAAAAACAATCCCATAAATTTGATCCTTCATGCCTAAATTGGATGAAAGGAAGGATAAAACCTAAATTGGATGAAAGGAAGGATAAAATTGACTATCTTATAGGGAAAAATTTAAGAAACCCCCCCCCCCCACCCCCCAAGAGAAGCTGTAAAATCCTAGCGAATCTTTCATACTTCCCGAAAAAAATATTAATTTTAGAGGCGATTTTTTCATTTTTCGTGAAAAAAAAAATCCCCATTGGCGAATCTTTTGTAATTGCTAGAAGTCTGTGGAAAATCCTAGCGAAATGCAAATTTTTTAAAACCATTAAAATATTTTCATTGGCGATTAAAATCTATTTTCAAACCAATAAAATATTTCCATTGGCGAATTAAACCTGTTTTCAAACCAGAAAAAATAATTTTGTTGGCGATTTTTTTTTTCAAACTAAAAAATAAAATTCATTGGCGAATTAAACCAATTTTCAAATGATTAAGAAAAAAACATTGGTGAATTAAACATAATATCAAACTAATAAAAAAATTCAGTGGCCAATTAAATTCAGTGGTGAATCCACTACTGTTCGATGAATTTTCAATGGATTGTTGTACTTGCATTCCAGAAGTATATCTCTCAAGCACTAGATTTGCAAATGAAAACCTCTGGAATAACACTAGAACCGTTAGATATGGGCACGTGGCGAGATCAAGGGTCATCATCGTGGTAATTAATCCGACGGGTTGGATTTTGGCGATGAGCGATAGAACTTAAGTGGCAGAAATATGCACGTGCATTAAGTTTGTTTTAAAAGAGGGACTGCCTAGAAAGAATGTAGGACCAAGGCTTAAAAACTTAAGAACGTTTTACACAAAAGATGTGACACATCAATCTAACCATGACCGTTCGATGAATTTTTGATGGACGACTTTAGTTGCATTCCGGAAGTATATCTCTCAAGCACTAGATTTGCGAATTGAAACCTCTGGAATAATAGTAGAACCGTTAGATGTGGACGAGTGGCGAGATCAAGGGTCATCATCATGGTAATGAACCCGACGGGTTGGATTTTGGCGATGAGTGATAGAAGAACTTAAGTGGCATAAATATGCACGTGCATAAAGTTTGTTTTAAAAGAGGGACCGCCTAGGAAGAACGTAGGACCAAGGCTTAAAAATTTAAGAATGTTTTTTTTTTTTATCAGTGATACTTTTTTATTTTATTAATTATAAAGCAAAAGATACAAATTCTATAAAGTTCTAAACACTCAAAAACTACCAAAAAAGTTGATCGGTGATACTTGTTTATTTTATTAATTATAAAGAAAAAGATATAGATTCTACAAACTTAGCAACATCCAAAAACTACCAAAAAAGTTGAATAACCAGCTCGAAAACCAGAGTATCAGAACTTCCCTAAACAACTACGCCTTTGTACTACCCAAACGAGTAACGACTTATACCCAAGCCGCATAAAGATTACAATTTCACAGCCAATCCAGGCTTAACCCTGAAATTCTGACACAGAGGCTAAAAACAAAACAAAAAACTACACTTTATGTTAACCATTATTACTCATTCTTCTTTGAAGACTCGCCCATCTCCAATGTCTGTATCTCCTTTAATGGTTTTGGCTTCTTCCGCGGACACAGTCCCTTCTCTTCACGCATCTCCTCTCTGACAACTTCTTTTAGATTTTCTATTGTTTCCTCTAATGCCATTAGCTCAACACAAATTTTAAGTGCTTTCCACCCACGCTCGGCTCCTTCCCACCACCGGTCTTTAGTGTGACCCTTTGGCCATCTGATAAAGAGGTGATTTAAATCTGCAAGTTCCAGGTCCCCACCATCCATTCCTTCTATTTTTACCAACCCTACTCCTGGTATCGCCCATTGCAGAATGCTTTCCATGTCCACTAAAAAATCTTTATGCACCAGAGTTTTCATTACTCTCATCACCTCGTTCACCGGTTCTCCTAAGTCTAAACCCCAAGCCATGACCAACGAATAGATATCCATATTCGTTCTGAATCTATGTGTCAATTTTTTGAATCCATCCCCCAACATTATTTGAACTGCTTGCACCACTTGCTCTTCCTTGTAGAGAAATAAACCTCACAGCCTTTGCATAGACGCTTTACCCACAAAGGGGTCCAGCTTCCTCTGCGATGTCATGGTGAAACTGGCCTCCATTGCTTTTCTGTTTCACTGGCTTCCAACCTATCACCCACCGCCGAAAGGATACAATCCTATTATCCTTACACTCAAACTCGAAGAAGCATTGAGGGTGATAGGTGAATGTCATTATAACACCTCATTTCGCCAACCTTCTCCATAAATGCATCGTGCTTGTCACCTTTCCTATCTTAATTCACCAAAGTTGAGGTTTTGGTAATTTTCCTAACCTTACTACCTTAGTAACTTAGTTGCAAGTCTTTCTTGGTTGTCTTTGTAGTTGGTGGGTCAGAAGTTTCAATTTTCTTGAAACTTCAGACTTTGGTTCTAAGGTTCCAAGTTTTAGCAACCACGCGACATTATGGACCAAGACCGTTTGACGAATTTTCAATGGACGACTGTAGTTGCATTCCGCAAGTATATTTCTCAAGCACTAAATTTGCGAATGGAAACCTCTGGAATAACACTAGAACCGTTAGATGTGGACACGTGGCAAGATCAAGGGTCATCATTGTGGTAATGAATCTGACGGGTTGAATTTTGGCGATGAGCAATAGAAGAAATTAAGTGGCAGAAATGTGCACATGCATTAAGTTTGTTTTAAAAGAGGGACCGCCTAGGAAGAATGTAGGACCAATGCTTAAAAACTTAAGAACGTTTTACACAAAGGATGTTACAAATCAATCTTACCATGACCATTCGATGAATTTTTGATGGACGATTGTAGGTGCATTCCGCAAGTAAATCTCTGAAGCAGTAGACTTGCAAATTGAAACCTTCAGAATAACACTAGAACCGTTAGATGCAGACACGTGGCAAGATCAAGGCTCATTTCTCTCTTTTCAATGACTCGGCGTATTACATTTCATTTAATTGAAATTCTCAATCTTTTTGAAGAATGTGTGGTAGTCGTACTGCTCACGATGATTAATGCCATATGAACATCCGAAGCGATTGATTGGACAACTCATGAGTCATAGCTTTAATGAAACAAGATTTGTAATGATTTCAAAATTTCATAATTCATATCATTTGAGTGACACTGGAGTTTGGTGATTTTGACAGCTTGTCACTTGTCACTTGAGGTACAGTTTGAATGCAACCAGACGTCAATTAAATTAAACATTTTAATTGTACATGTAAGGCTTAAGTTACTGTTACACAAATCGATTAAGTTGGTTTTTTGGTTTGTGCAAATCACCATTTTGAATCATGATTATATGGTATATGTAACCTCATAGTGCACACGTGACACATGTGAGGTGTACATAGGAACCAAGATGGTAGTGGCACTATTGGCGACACTGTTGACCCAAAAATAACTAAATAAGGATAGTGACTAGTGAGCACAACTAAAATCATTCGTTGAAGGCTAAAGGCCTTACTATTAAGTGCAATGTTTGAATTGTCGTAAGGGTTTTCATTTTGTAGGGTTAATAAGGACTCAAGAAGAAGATCATGTGGAATTATTGGGGATACTCTAAATTCTCCTACCTGCAGTTATGTAGTCATAGAGTCAACGACCAATTTCGTTTAGGATTCAAGTTCAGAATGGGTGGAATTGGAAAGAAGTTGATTTGGTTCACATGACTTCTCAGATAGGTTTTGAACCAAGAGAGGTGCTCTGATGGGCATAACCGCTATTCCCAGTGCATAGAAGCTGCAAGTAAAAGATGGGAGCAATTTTACAACCCCTCATCTTCTGCATGACTTTGATTTTCAAAGGGGAGAAGTACATTTTGTATCTTCACAGCTCCCATTTCCACCATTTGGTTGGCCCCCTTTTCTCCATGCATTCATTTTCAAAGCTACTGGTTGATCCGGGAAGTCCCATGCATTAATTTTCAAAGCCCATGGTTGACCTAGAAAGTCCCATTATTTTCAGACAAACATGTATTACATTTACGTTTTCACCAGCGGTCCAACAGAAGCTTGGTGCTTGCACTTACATTTGTATTTGTACTATGTAATAATGTGACATTGTCATTCAATTGCAATAAAATAAATGGTTGTGCTATTAAAAAGCAATTGATGAAATCATACCAATTGTGCTATTAAAAAGCACATAAAAGCAATTGATGAATCTATTCATATCAATTTTTTTTTTCCTTTAAGAAATTATCTATTTATGAAATAATTGCATGCAGATTTAAAACTTAAAAGTAAAACATAAAGCAATACAAATACTAAAGTTAAGTACTCAAATCGATTAAGTTGGTTTTTTGGTTTGCGCAAATTGTGATTATCACTATAGTAACCCAACCTCACACGTGACACGTGTGAGGTGTACACAGGGACTAGGCTGGTAGTGGCACTATTGGCGGCACTGTTGGCCCATAAATAAGGATATTGAGCACAACTGAAATAATTTGTTGAAGGCTAAAGGCTATACTATTGACTCTTGAGTGCAATGTTTGAATTTTCATAAGGGTTTTCATTTTGTAGGGTTAATAAGGATTCAAGAAGAAGATGATCTGGTATTATTGGGGACACTCTAAATTCTCCTTCCTGCAGATATGTAGTTATAGAGTAAAAGACCAATTTCCTTCAAGTTCAGAATGGGTGGAATTGGAAAGAATTTGATTTGGTTGACCAAACTTCTTAGACAGGTTTTGAGCCAAGATGGGGAGCTCTGATGGAGATAAGTGCTCTCCAAGTGCATGGAAGCAGCAAGTAGAAGATGGGAGTAGTTTTACCAAGCCTCATCTTCTGCATGACTCTAATTTTCAAAGGGGGATAAGTACTTTTTGTATCTTTAACAACTCCAATTTACCCCATTTGATTAGCCCCCCTTTCCCCATGCATATTTTTTAGAAACCATGATTGGCAGTGGCCCCCCTCCATGCATTTATTTTTAGATGACAGAGAGTCAAAGACCATGGCAGAAGCTTGGTGCTTGCGCTTACTTTTGTATTTGTACTATGTAATAGTGTGAAATTGACAATTGTCATTCAGTTGTAATAAAAATAAATGGTTGTGCTATTAATGTGATTATGTGACATTGTAATTCCTTTTATTAAGTCCTTTGCAACGTTAAGTGTTACTGTGCTATTAATGGTTGTGCTATTAATGTGACATTGTAGTTAATTTTATAAAGGCGTTGATGCGTATTCTAGCGCATTAAAGGTTGAAAAAACTTTAAAACACATGTTTACTATTTATAATATATATCATAAATTACTCAACCGTTTGATGAACATTTGATGTATGGCTGTAGTTGCATTCCAGAATGAAATGCACGAAGCGCTAGGGTTGCGAACCTAAATGTCTGGAATCACCCTATAACCATTAGATTTACAAAGATCAATGGTTTAGATTATTTAGAATTTGTTGTCAATACAGGACTGAAAAAAACACTTTCAGTTTATACTGCTAAGTGATTTTATTTTCAAGTGAGAGGGTTAGCACACAGGGAGATTTCAGTCTTCAGTTTGCTCATTGCAGCGCACTGCGATACCACCCTGTTCTAGGTTCCACAGTTCCACTTCTGACAAATCCATTCTAGAAACCCAGTTTCTACAACTGTCAGCATTAATCTTTCCAAGAATCAAAAGTCGGGTAAGTGAAAGAATTCTTGTGGCTACGTTTCATCGTTTGACGTTTCTTAAAATCTTATTTTGTCAAACTTTGAAGTTTAGGTTTAGGGCTAAGAGACTTAAGAATTAAGAAAAAATAAGGAGGACTAATAGGGAATTCACAGTTTCACATTGTATAAGCATGTCTACTAGCAGTACCCCTAGAGCAATGTCAGATAAAAAAATACATTATGCAAAATTGCTTAAAACCCCAGGTTTCACTGATGAATACCATGATATTTATGATCCTGAAACCTATGGTAGGCGTACCTAAGAACTTAATTTTCATCTGAGAATAAGGCCTCAAAGAAAATGCAAGTTAATAGTATCAGTGCACCATGGGTAACTCGATTAGGGTGCATTATGTTACATGAGGTTTTCCCTTGCCCTAAATTTATCATGGTCTGTGCCCAAAATTATGATGATAACGGAAGATCAATTGTTAATAAAGATAGCAAAGAAGAATTTTTATCCATTAATGCAGAAGAACTTGGAAAAGTGTTGGGGTTTACATTTACAACCGAAGAATTTGAAAATGTCCACATTGACCTAGAAAAGCTTGCTAGTGATTATGAAGCAGTGGATGAAATGGAGAAAAAATATTTCTTAAATAGAATAGTTCAGGATAGAAATAAATTGAAAGGTGATCATAAGCCTCCTTATGATTTGGAAAATTTTAAACCATGGGTTCAAGATAATATTTCCATGCTAGCATTTTTCCTCGGACTAGATAGCAATTTGGAAGTGGGTGCATGCCTCCTTGAAATGGTGTATAATATCCATTATGGTGTTCCGCATGTCAAATATAATTTTATTGAGCACATTGTAGAATCCATGCATTAACAATTTTTAATGATTAAAGGAGGTTCCACCAAGACATTTAGGTTCACAACCTACTTGTGCTATCTTTTTCTATTCAAATTTAGAGGAATGTTTCAGACCAACAAGCTTCAGATTCAACCCTATAGTAATCCCGAGGAAAATAAAATGGCTCTAGTATATGAATGGACCACTGTTATAAGGATGCATGATTCTTGAAGGAACTACAATCATTTTGTAGACTACTTTTTGGCTCCATTGCATCAAGCAATTACAAATACTCCAATGCCTAGATTTCCTATGTCATGTAGAAACTGCATTCAACTAGGAAAAAAACTACAATTGGCTGATTGGTACTTAATGGAAGAATATACCGTGCTAAGATTTTATGTATCGAGAGTACAACCATACAAAATTCCAATACATGTGACAAAAAGGGTTTTTTCTTTGTAATATGTAAGGCAAATGCAAATTACTGATGAACTGCACTTTACTAGTCAACAAAAGAAGACCTTATTTCCTTCTTTACCTTTTTCATGTGGAGGGATCACATTCGAGAGAAAAGCATTTAGTGTGGCACATAATCTTTTGATTTTTTTTTATTTTGATGCTATCTGTCACTGGCAGTATGATCCATGTGACATGTGACACCATTAAATCAATTATTTTTCTCAATAAGAATGCTGCAAGTAGAATTCAACATGAAAGTAAACCATTGCTCGAAAACTTGAGAAACAAGGATTCTTGGGATGAGGTCAAAATTGCAATGGAGAAAAGTGCTGCTGAGAATGGTATTTCTTTTGAGAAATTGTTAGTAGAAATTATGGCATTGCATCGAAAGACAATCAAGAGGTACAACAATTTTTATCAAAAAAGTGCTAAACCATGTAGTAGAGTAAAAATGCCAAGTTCTCTAGAGAAGGAAGTTACAGAAAAAAATTGGTCACGATAAAAAATTACTGCCTTTTGGTCTATGAGGAAGGAGCTAGGTGAACCAAGAGCTCTTGCAGAGTATGGAGATAACGAAGAAGACAATGCGTTTAGCAAATTGTGGAATATAGAGCATCCAGATGAACAAGAAGATAAAGAAAGTGATCATAAATCTAATGATGATAGGGAAGAAGGAAGCCATGTCAATTTCAAACTTGGTTTAAGTGAGGCCACAAAAGAAGCATATACTACTGGAGCAGCCATAGCTGAAAAAATGGGTTATGAAGGTGGTCCTTTGGGATCCCAAAGACAAGTCCCTTGGACGGTAATAGATGTAGAGCATAGAAAAGCAAGTGATTTTTTTGGCCTTGGGATTGGAGGTGAAAAATTAGACCTAGGGCATACAAGTCAATTTTTTAGAGCTTCAAATCCTCATCCTCATGGTCAGACACAATCACAACTAGGACATGCCCATGGTGGAGAGCTTAGAGCAACTGGCACTGCCTCTGGTGGTGATGGTATGGGTAGTAGTATTAGTAGTGGTCAACATGTGCTACAACAAAAAACTACACACAAGAGGACAACAATACAATATACCACAGAAACACCAGGTGATCAAGGCATACAGAAGAGGCAAAGGATTTTGACAGGTCCAAGTCACACTACTAGTGAATCCACCACAAAGGAGTTATTTCCAGGAACCCCCCCAGTGCCAGTTAGTCTGGCTACGACATCATTAGCAACTGCAAGTACTACTACTCCTATTCCTTCGCCATTCAAACATTCCATTATTCATATGTCCCTAGGTTTTGATTACATTAAAGAGTTTAAAAAGAAATTAGACATGAATAAAAAAGAAAAGAAGCAACTGATGGAGAGTGCATCTGCTATAACTTCAGAGCCTGCCACAACCATGGTATTACCCATATTTGACACAAATAAAGAAATCATGGAGTACACATTTCTTGTTCCCACAGTTCAAGACAAACCAACAAATTAGATGGCTCGATCTGAATTCCAGGTGAAACAATATTCAATTGGATTTTTCTGGACTCAGAAATACTGACAAAATTAATGTATCAAAGAGAAACAATAAATTGGTGTACACATCATTGCTAAAGCAAGATAGAGAGAAAAATAGGTTGTAGACTCAAATTGAAAAGTTACAAGAAGACCTAGCAAATGAGAAAGCAAAGAGGAAAGCAACAGATAACAAGAGCAATGAATTAGAAAAAAGAATAAAAAAATCTGCCTCTACATCAACAAGCAAAGAGGATAAGCAGAATGAGATTGCAATGAATGAACTAAAGAAAAGGCTAGATGAGAGCAACAAGAAATATGATGAGGAAAAATCCACTTCAGAAAACCTAAGACTAAGCATTGCGAATGGAAATATACAGTGGGAACAAAAATTGGAGAAGGAGAGAAAAATAAATGAAAGATTGGTGGCAGAGGTGATGGAAGCAAAAAATGAAATTGAGACTTGTCAAAATAAGTTATCTGCATTTTGTAGAGAGACAATGAGCCATATGAAACAAAAGATCTGGAATGAAATAATGCAGAGGATTGATCATTTGTGTGACACGTTTCAATTGATTGATGCTATCAGACAACATCATAAGAAGCTCAACAAATATTTAGTGGACAACAAAAATGTGCTGGCATTAGAGAAATTTGCAAAATAAATTCAACAAATAGTCTACAAAGCTAGTGACAATGTTTTGAAATCAAAAGGGATTACTAATCTCCTTGCTACATCAATGAAGTTGTCATCTATCATTGAAAAGTGTTTGAGAATGCGTGAAACAAAGGAATATTTGAATTTGGTTGCAGGCAAGATGAAGAAGGTGGATTAAAAGGTAAGGAACTTCACAAAACTTGGTTTTCCAGAGGGTTTTGAGACAAATGAGTGATTCATTGGAAAGAATGATTTCAGAAAGAAGATGGAGGATGCAATGAAGATTGATTTGGGCTAGTTTCCTCAAAACCTAGATGTGGTGAACTACTTGGATTCCATCAAACCATTGCTAACCTTGAATGCAAAATTGACTGAAGAATACAAGACAGGTTCCAATTTGAATCATGAATTGTTAACAAATCTTCAAGTCAAACAACATTAGTTAGAACAAATGACAATTCCACCACCTAAACAGTGGAAGTTGCTAGAAAAGGTGTTGCAGTGATTTGATTTTTGATAATATGGGTTTCCAAGTTCCAACTCAGCTATGTGCAGAGTTGTCTTTGTTCCAGCTTAGAATTCAGTAATGTGTCGATGTTAAATAATAAATTATCTGTATTATTTATTTTTTCATTTGAAGAAAAAGTCTGATAGTGGTTTCAACTACTAGATACACTTTAAACGATTGTTGATGTTCATTGTTGTATATGCTACTAAGACTATTGCTAATATGTTATTAAGCATTGAGTTGAGTGATGAATCGCTTAATACATGTTCAAGTTTTACTTTTAACACAATTAAAATATGAACTATAAGGTGATTTTAATTCCAGGCATCCATAATCTTAGTTAAATTGCATTACAATTCACACATCGATACTCAATCTCCATGACTAGTACTACTTATCAGATCCACTAAACATTTATATGAATTCATGCTTTAATCAAGGTACTTTAACTAGTTCATTAAACTAGATCCATAATTAAAACATACATCAATGCATAATGACAAAGAAGATTAATGAAAGATCATTGATCAGATTTCATTAATAATTCATGTATAATTCACTTTGTTGAGTAACTTAAGTTCATGCATATGTAACCTCTATGTTACGGTGTATTATCTAAGTTTATTGAGTAGTTTTCTAATGGATTATCTATTATTGGAATTGGAATGATAGATTTTTGGTTAGTCTCTTTGTTGTGGTTACTATCACTCAAAGTTGCGGTTCTGGTGCTTTTCCTAACCTTAGTCGCTAGTCCTCAGAGATTTATAATTTATAACCTTATCGGTCACTAGTCATTAGAGTTTTATAATTTATAACCTTCTCACAAAGTTCTAAATTTTCATAACTTCTCGATTCCCTGAGTTGGTTCACTTTGTTGAGTTGCAAACTTGTAAGTCTTTCTAGTTTCTTGGTCATCTTTGTATTCAATGGGTCGGAGGTTTCGAAAACTTTGAAACTTCAGACTTTGGTTCTAAGGTTCCTAGTTTCAGCGACCACGCGACATTATGGACTTATGTACGGACTAAACTAGAGTTGTCTTTTGAGGAATTTCCAAAAGCATGCATATTTCAAGGCTATCTTTTTGAGGAATGAAATTGAATGCCGCATTCAATGCATGTCCTATCAAAAATAACGACATAAGTGTGTGGCAAAGTTTTACTCAAACATTTAGCTTGCATTCTCATTCTTTGGCAAGGCCAGTACTTATCAAGTGCAAACATTCTTTTTACTCAGACATTTAGCCTTCATTCTCATTCTTTGCCAAGGCCAGTACTTCTGAGGTGCAAACATTCTTTCTCTGCGAATTTGCATTTTGCGCTCATGCAGAGTGAACGTACGGTCGACATAAGGGATATGGAGCTCCAACCTTTTAAGTTAGAAGAATTTTGGGCGCGCCTAGAGAGGGACGAAAAGTCTGAGCTAGATATAAAACTCTTAGAAAGTGAGATAGCTCAGGCTGGAGGGTTTCTGGAAGCTGTGTTGAGTGTGGACTTGATAAGTGCATGTGTGAGAAGGTACATTCCGCAGACACAGGAAATTAAAGCCGCAGATGGGACTGTAATTGTAGAAATTTCTCCTGAAGTTGTTTCCCAAGCACTAGGGATTCCAGAAAGGGAACCTCTAGCAGTGGTAGGTGAATTTTTTGAAGCGAATAAAGACTGGTGTAAGAACTCCATGGCCAAAACCAGGCTGAAGACTAAAAGGAGAGGTAAGTCACAACTGCCAAATAAACTCAAAAGATTGCATTTTAAGGGAGAAATTGCATATACTATTGCTTTATTGCACCGCGTTGTTGGGAATGCACAAGTTGAGTTATTTGAGGATTGGATGTACCCGTTTATCTTGACAGTTTGTGGTGAGAACATTTTCATTGACTGAGCTGAAGTTATTTGCTTCCATTTGAATGAGCAATTAATTAATTTCCATAAGACTGCTACTTTCTCTATGTGTTCTTTCCTGACCTACATTGTAGGTAGTCAGAGGTCCTTTTGGCCAGGGTTGGAGCCGCAAGGAACCCTAGCTTCTGATATGCTTGTGTATAAACTCTTTCCTCAGTTCACTAAAAAAATAGGAATGGGTGATTTTTGTCTTGTTAATGATGCATTTTTAATGGAGGCCATGAGGAAGCTAGATGGAAATCCAGAAATGTTCCTTTCCCCTAAATCCATTTCTCTTGTATCAGAATATGGGAGTTTTTATATCCAATTTGATAAGTTTTCCTATCTGAGAATAGGGGGTTTTGAGAAAGCCCCATTGAAATTACCTCGGTATCTTGAAGATTTAATGATATTTCTGGAAGTTTGTCGACAAATGGAAATGGTTAATATTAAGTATATGAACATGGGGAAATGAGGGTATGCCTTCCCATTGGAGACCCCTTCTTTTTTGTGCAAAACAAACCAGATGGCTAGGGGAGCTGAAGGACTTCTCAAGGAATATAACCTCCTGAATTTGTCTATGAGAGCTAATTTTGACAGTAAGGGTTTTGTGAAGCAAAATCTCTATGGAGGGAGCTCATATCGACATCACCCATCTATCGAAGTTTTTTGGGAAGATTGTGTCGATGAGAATGAAGTTTTGAGAAGAGATTATATGAGGCTAACACTAAAACAGATATAGGCTTTCAGTCTTCAATTTGACATTCTTGAAAATGTATTTGAGGATTCAACAATCTTAGATCCTGGATATGAAAAATTTCGTGATAAATCCCACCCTAGGGTTGATTGGAACCAAAGTGAAATTTCAGATATGAGGGTGCATGCTACCCGAGTGCTTAAAAGAACCCAGGATTGGTTGGATGGGAAATGGTGAAAAGTTGTTGGTCCTATTCAGGAGCCGAAGTCATCACAGAAGAATGAACATGGGTCTATGCAAGCATCTGGTGCAAGTGTATCATCGGGGAAACCCTCTGTTAGGTCATCTAGTGCAAATTATCAGTCAGGAGGTGATGGTGATAGGCCACAAGAAACAGTCAGTTGAAGAGCATCTGTGAACAAGATAGTGTGCTTTCTCCTACCCCTAAGAAGAATACCAATCAAGAAAAACTTGTGGTTGCAGATTCTGAAGCTATCTTTAAACAGATCGCTGAAGATAATATCTTTCCTCCTATGTCTGAAGACTTTGAAATGCCTTGTTCTCCGCCTGATAATCCACCTTTCACTCCTACCACTCCTAAAGAAACTATTACTGGAAAAGAAGATTCTAGTCTGGTAGTAGCCTCCCTAGGATGGCTAAAAAAAGCAGTGAAGAAGAGAAAGTATACTCCTACAATAAAAGTTGGAGTGGATACAGTTGCAAATTTACTTCAAAGCTCTTCAAAACCTAAGAAATCCAAGAGGATGTCAAGGATGGTGACTGATGCTACTTCTGGAAATCAAATGTTAGAAATTGTTGACCCTGTCAAGGATTTAAATGAAGATGAAATAACAACGGCGGACTACAAAGTCACACATGTTGATATGGGGCCTCCAACACTGGAATGTGATATGTACCATGCCAATTATTCAGTCATTACCTTGATTAAAAGAGTGAAAGAACATAGGAAATAAAATATAAAACTGCAATCTCAAGTCCTCGCATTGAGTAACTTTATTTCTTCCATGGCCACTCCTACATCTAATGAAGCCTCAAGTTCTCAGCCTCAGGTAGAGGAAATTGATGTGCTCACCATAGAGAAAATTAAAAAGAATTTGAGCTATTCCAGAGCTGCTTGTGAGGGGATTGAAACAATATCTCAAGAGGCTATCTTCTTTCTGAATAAATCTTTGCAGTTTTACACTCGAGTTCTTGACAAGAGGAAGGAGTTAGTAGGAGAACTTCAGGATGTTAGAAAAGATCGAACTAGTCTCTATGTGATCTCTCAGGAAATGAAAGAATTGAACTCTATGGATCCAAAAATATTAATTGGTGAGCAAATTTTGAATAATCCTAAGGAGCTAGACCCTTCTTGGTCCGATTCATTAGAATGGAAATTGAATACATATGATAATCTGGTGAATGAAATTAAGAACACACTTGAAAAATATTATGAAATGTTGGAGGAAATTAAAAAAATATTTTCATATTCTAGGAGCAGAAATTACTGATGAGTTTGATGAAAGGATTCTAGATATAAGAGAGATCTCTCTGAAGTTTAGAGAGAAATTCAATAAAGAAATATCTGATCTTGCTACAGTGACATGGGAGTCCTTCTCGAAACTTAGTGCAATGGAGCTCCACCTAAAGACTTATAATTCTGGAGAAGAGAGAAGATCTCAGATGTTGTTTGATTCTGAAAAGGCTTTGGGAAAATGGAGAACCAGGTTACAAATTACTACAACGCCAGGGAGCAAAAACATCACTGCAATTGTCACCAAGTAGTGGGAATACAAGAAAAGATTAAAGGCATAGGAGGTGTTACTGAAGGAGAAGGAGAAGGAGGTGAAAAATATTGAAAGCGAAGGAGTCAGTGCTGTTTAGTTTTTATGTTATTTTCTTTAATTTGGCTCTCTTGATACTTCAAAGACTTTTAATTTTAATTTCTAAAACAATTGTCTTCAAGGAACCGTTATCAAGACAAAAAAACTCTTCTATTTTTATTGCTTTTTTGTTATTTCAATATAGAAAGACAATGGTGAAGTTCATGCATGCTGCCATGCACAATCTTTGAGTTATGGTGTGTACTGTGTGGATTTATTGTTCTTTTGCTGAGTAGTTTGTCAGTGGATTGTCTATTATTGAAATGATAAATTTTTGGTTAATTTTATTGCTGTGGAATGGTTATCTGTTAATTTTTGTGAATGGAAATGCAATAGGAATTTACGAGTTGAGTGATAAGTGTTGTTCTTTAAAAATGATGCAGAAACACATATCAAATTCAATACCATGGAATACAATATAAAATATAAAATATCACAATTTCATGGAATACAATATAAAATATCATCAACTGAAGTTTGGAATATGATTCATGAAGTGCAATATAAAATAAAATATCATTGAGTGCAATGATTCACAATTTCAATTTTTATTCAATACAATATAAAATATCATCAACTATAGTTTGAAACAATGGAAAATGATTCATGAATCTTGTAGTGTAGTATAAATACCTAAAAGCTGCTAATTCTCTTCCATTTCCCAAATGGAGTAAGGGTCCTGAAACTGACGTTCAACATCAGATAGAGTAAAAGAGTCGTCTTGAAGCTCTTGATTCTGAGTTTTCTCTTCACCTTCTTCGACCTGTGTCTCAAATTCAACATTCACTGTCATTTTTCGTCAATGTCATATGTCCCAATCTCATTACCCATGGCAGTGCCACCAGTAACAACCTTTGGAATTGGAGTGTTGCACATAATGGTCCCTCTTCTTTCACATGTGGACCTCCAGATTGCGAGTGCCCTATCAAAAGGAATTTTTTTGATATTATACGCAGTTCCTTTCATCCTCAAGCAATTTTCCAAATTCTTGTCTAGTTTGTTTCTTAACTTTGATTTCAAAAACCCTAATGTACTGAAAACTCTCTCATCCTCCACTGACCCCAATATCATTGTTTGACATAAATCAACATGTTTTAAATATTCTGATATCTTATCACACAATATTTCACTCTGACCTAAGTTTGTCCAAACCTTTTTTATTGATCCCAGTTCAAAGGCCTTGTCCTTTCCCATGGATTTATACTAGTCCTTAATAGCTACTACAAAATCCCTACATTGCTTTCTTAGCTTATCTTCATTTAAAATTCCTTCTATTTTCTGCTCATTGATTGTTATAGTTTTTGAAAATTGTTCAATCAAGATTTTTACTTGAGCATGAAAAAATCTTGGGTTATCTTGGTTTGCCCAAAATTGAGGATACACAATACTCATGGCTTCAAGTATTTCATCTCGAGGGAATCTTTCACGAATCTTTGAGGAAAGAGATTTTGCAATTTCCTTCAAATTATCACCAACAGATTTAACAATGTCTTTAAAATCTTCCTCATTAACAGGTACTTCTTTGCTAGAGTGCTTGGTAGTCTTACATTGGTACATTTGTATCTCATATCCATGTACACAGATACATAAGTGCCCGCTTCCATTAAACTTTAAATAATTATCAGGATCATTCAAATCAATAATTTTCTGCCACAGGTTATAATCTACACCATCTTGTGTTAAATCTAGATCTAGATGATTGAGGGCCAAGCATGTATGTTTACGCAGATTGGCATATTCATTAGTATACATAGTTCTGTCTTGGGCTTTCTTCACAAGACTGTTCATTTCATCCAACATGGGGAGAAGACTAGCTAAAGTCAAGAGTGTCTATATCGCTTAACCTATGTAAGAGGTCAGGAGCTTTGTCTACCGTCCTATGATTTTTGTACATCACTCCAATTAGATTGATATTCTGAAAGAACTCGTTGTGCTAGTCCATGCAGGGAGATCCATCTAGTATCGACATCCTTGAGAAGCTTGTTTCTTGGTGTTATTCCCTCAGAAAAATTATAAAATTCTGTGAAACATTTGGGACTTCGGCAAAAGTATGCATGGATTTTGCGGACTAGATTTTCAACTTTTGATACTATAGGAAACTTGCTTACAATTTTGAATGCCAAATTTATTCTGTGGGCCATGCAGTGAATGCCAAGCATGTATGGTGCACAAGTAGTTTGTAACTTTGTGCAAACACCGGTCCTTTGACCTTGCATCACTGCAGCTCCATCAACTCCTACACACACCAACTTTTTTGCAATTGTCAACTCATCCATACCTGCAATTTCATTCAAATATTTCTTGACTAGTTCAAATATATTATGCGATGTTGAACTATCTTCATTTTATGAACACAAAGAAGATGAGCTTGGCGAACATGTTGTTGTACAGTGTACAAATGCATACAGACCCAAGAAGTATTGTCTACTGCAGTAACTTCATCTAAAGATAATGCAATGAAGTTTGACTCTTTTACTTTCTCCTTTAAATCTTCCTTTTCCACTGTAGCAAGACACTTTTCCCATTCCCATCCAGCGTTTACTAACCAATGTGTGTAGGGATAGTGAGGAACATTCAAAAAAGATAATAAACCAGAATATTCTAGGTAGTTTGTCATAGGACACCCTCTAGACAAAATATGAAAAACAACACTCATTTGAACAGTTTTTGACATATTTGCTCCTTCCATTGCTTTTCCAAATTGAGCCTCAAGTGTACCTTTACATGTAGCAAGCTTCGACATGCTTTGGTGATGCTCTTCATAATCCACGACATACCTAACATGAAGACATTCTTCCTTTGATTTCCATCATAAGATTGATTGTTACTTTTCGTCTATGATTTGTTTTTCATAAAATTTACTGATATGCTTTTCTATAGTGTCAATCTTTAGTTGCAACGTCTTGGGTTTTCCCAATTTCCAAGTACAAATCATACATTTGGCATGTGTTGCTTTTTCAATATCGTCTGATTCCCCCACTGCTACAATGAATGGGTACTTTGACAACCAAGTTGAAAATTCCTTGTCATTTCCCACTCATGCCCCCTTTTTGCTTTGTTTTTCCTTTTCTTGCTACCAACATCATCCTCATCCAATTCAATTATCTCATTCTAGCTAACTAGGGTATCCCTTGGAGCATCTTCTGTGGTATTGCCATCCCCATTTGGATTTGATACATTTTGATTTAAATCAATGACAATCTCAACTTGACCTTCTGCTGGCACTGAGGTATTGTGAATGCTACCAATATTTGGTGGAAGAGTTGATGATGTAGCTCCATCTTGACCTGATTGATCAAAAGCTTTGGAAATTCCAAAGTAAGACTGTATGGTACGTCTAAGTTTTGGATGTTTTGATGGCCTCTTAGTTTCTTGATCTTCACCACACTGAGGGGTGGCAGGAGTATTTTCAACACCTTGAGGAGTGGCAGGAGTATTTTCACCACCCTAACTCTGAGGAGCGACAGGAGTAGTTTCACCACCTTGAGGAGCAACAAGAGTATTTTCAACACCCTGAGGAGCGGCAGGAGTAGTTTCACCACCCCGAGGAGCGGCAAGAGCCTTACCATTGTTGCTCGAGTCGCTTGACATATTAATCTCTGATTCGATCGACATATGCATCTCTCACTTTGAATAAAAAACTGGAAAAAAATCTCTTCTTGTTTAAGAAGGACTACGAATAATAATATAGATCCCATTCCCTACTCAATATCATCTTTAAGACTGAAGCAAGAATGGAAAAGAGATAAAGAAAACTTATTATTATAACTAATAACACTATGAAGAAATGATCAGTGATCACTCAACTTTAAGTCTACATTTTCGGCTTTCACTGACTTCCGAATCGAGAAGTAGAACCTCATAACTGAACAAAATGTGTAAGAATAAATGACACTTTCAATTGTATTTATATCAATCCATGATTCCATATTTGGCGAATTCCATGAGATTTTTAAATGGTATATTAAAAATTTGGCGAATACGTTGTAATTTTCAAGGCAAAATGTGTCCTCAAATTTAATTATTTTTTAATGTTATTGGCGAAATAGGTCCTCATAAGCAACTATTTATAAATTTTAATTGGCGAAATGAGTCTTCACAAGCAACTATTTGTAAATTTTAATTGGTGAAATGGGTCCTGATACAATGTCGTTTTAATAGTATTGGCGAATATGTAGGTGTTTTTTATTAAATGCTTCCGGGATTCAGGCGAAAATATTAGTTGGTCCATTTGAAACACGTAGTTTGACAATGGCGAATTGTTTTCTTAAATATGCCTCATAAAAAAATTTATTGGCGAATCGACATGCATTGGACCTATGTTTCATAAATTCCGGGCGATTTGGATACCCTGTGGGTGCGAGAATTCACCAATTTCGAGTTGACCGATTCCTAGAATTCGCCAATTGGCGAAGATTCACCACTAAAATTTTCCCTGCTATCTTAGATCCTCTTGACACAATGGTGATCTATATCTACTCCAACATTTATCCAAATGAGTCTACAACACATTCAAAATTTCAAGCCTTATATCTTCCATGGAGATGAGCAAGCCTTTAATCACTAAAAATTCTAATACCATGTAATATTTTGGTACACAATTACTCTCAACATGCATAATATTTCATAATATATAATTTTTTCATAGATTTCTATTCAATCGTCCAAGATCTTTTCTAGAAAAGAAATCCAAAATATTAAATTTGTACAAGATGATCAATGATTGGAGATGCAACACAATAGCTATTCCAATAGAATGAGGATACAAAAGCAATGGATGCAATACAATGTAACAAATTTTCATGGAATACATGAGCAAGACAATGAAATTTATGAGATATTCTTTGAAGTGATGAAGCATTTACAATCAATATGGGATAAAGACGAATGCTCACCCACTAACATTTGAAAATTCACTCAACAACAATTATTAAATGAAAATTACCTCCCTAAGTAGATGCTTTCATAAATGAGAGTTAACACCTACTTAAGTAAGCTTAGCCTAAGTGCAAATTAATGCATGTAAACTAAAATAATGCATAAATAATAATATGCACCAACACTTCCATAAAATATGATAAAAATGACTAAGAAACTTTGTATCTATATTTGGGGTGATACTTTGTGAAAACTTGTGAAATATCACTCTTAAGAAATTCAACAATATTAAACACATCATTTAATTTTTAACAAGGGATGAAGTGTACCATTTTGAAAGCTTGTCAAAAAATATAAAGATAGAGCCATTATCTTTATGAGTGCATAGTAGTCCAAGGAAAAAATCCATGTATACTTCTTCCTAATGTTTATTTGGAGTGCATAATGGCTTATACAACCCTGTGCTATTCACCACTCCCTTTGCTACATGGAATATTTTGTAACATTTGATAAATCTCTTGAGATCTTTGCACAAAGTCAGCTCTTAGTATCTCTTCACCAACATAGTCCATATCTTACTTGCTCCAAAGTGTCTTTTGAGTCCATCATTGTGTATCTCTCTAATGAGGTTGCCCTTCATTGTATTGAGTGGAATACACAACTATTTTATTTTGAAGGAGTATCCCTCTATAAAATAATATTCAAATAAACCCCTAGCTCCAACCATGTATCTTTGCATTTATAAAATTTGGATTTGTGTCTTACAAATCCTTCATTATTTCCATGCCCACTAGTTCAAATTTCATTGTGAATAATATTGTATGCCTCATATCCAAGGCATTTGCAACCTTGTTGGCTTTGTGAACTCTATGCTCCAAAATAAAAGAGTAACCTTGTAGATATTCTACCCATCACATGTGCCTCTAGTTCAACTTTGTTTAGCCATCGATGAATCTTAGTGCTTAGTGATTTGTGTACAACACAATTTTCAATAATCAATGCCTTCACTTGGACAAAAAATATGCTATGACATATAACTCTTGATCAAGATAAATTACTTGTAATTTACATCATTCAATTTCTTACCAAAGTAAGCAATTGGTCCATCCTTGGCTTAACACCACACTAATTTATTTTCCATTAACATCCTAATAAATTTGGCAAATGTTTCCAAAATATAGGAGTATGACCATGGGATACTCTATTACCTTCTTCAAATTGTGAAACTCTTGGAAACAACAATAGTCCAATTGAATCCTCCATTTTGTATGTAGTGCATCAAGGTTGCACAATACCACTGGAGTTCCTTATAAAATTCCTAGAGAAAATCTCCAACCTTGCTAAAACACATACAAATTCCCTTAGACAATTAACACTTGTATTTATAGTAGTCAAGCTCTTTGATTACAAACATTCATTTTTTTTTTGGAATTTCTCTAGATCCATACATAATCCATCTTGAGATATGATGAATCCCAAAAATGTCAACTCCATGAATAATTTTTTTTAGGTTTAAAGTCAAGCATTCACTACTTAGGTGCACAAATATTTTTTGTAGGTGTGCAATATTCTCCACTCTTCTCTTGTTGAACTCTTAAATGTCATCAAGATACATGACCATAAAATCTCTCAAAACTAGCTTCACAACCTCTTTCACCAATGTGCGTGCTGCATTAGTTAAACCAAATAGAATCATCAACCATTCATACAAGATTAACTCCATTTTGAATGTGTTCTTTAACTTATCTCCTCTAATTTTTACGTTTATTCTATCCTCTCTAGATACTTTCTTTGAAATACATTTCATGTCACTTAAACAATTTACAAGGTCATCTATACATGGTAATGGGAACTATGTTATGCTCTTAGCCTATAAAAAATTGGGATATGCGTGGTTGACGTGTGGCTAGTATAACCTTTAATTGCCATTTATGAGTCCCAATGCATAATTATTGTATGCTAGGTTGGCCTAATTGGAAGTAGGATATTAATATTATCTAGCTTATATATAGGAGGTAGTGAGTAGTAGCTAAATATTATATTGCAAATTATATTTTATTGAATATTTGTGGAGGTTCCCTCCTTAAATTGGCTTATTATCAAGCATTTCCATCTCATTTCATATTATATTATTATCTTATGCAAGTAATATATTTGCATGTGTTATTAGAACATGATCTTGACAGTTAGAAGGTAAGAAACAAGGCTTTTTTTGGTTTAGGAGATTTTGTTGTCAAGTGCATACTTATCTCAATTTGGTAATTATTTTATAAAATCTAGAGGATTGATTAAGGGGAAATTTAAGTAGCTAGAATCTATTTTTGAGGGGCATTAGAAGTATTTTTGAAGGAGTTATAAATTAGTGTTTTCACCAATTCTTTTAATGGTTGAAACACAATTTATTAGATATTTTTTTCCACCAAGGTGAGAGTTATACTTAGGTAATTTATAATAATTTTTTTAATGTAGTTTATTTTATTTTGAATTTATTGTAAAAATTATTTTTGTAGCATCATGATAGTGATGTCAACAAGAGGTAAGGAAAGGAATTTGACTACACCTAGAAAGAATCTTAACAAATATGATCCAATCTTAGAGGAGATGGATCCTATAGATGCTGAAACTAATATAAAGAAAGAAAACACCAAGTTTAAGGAGGGATTCTAATCTAAAAGAAGGAGTTGAAAGGGGTGGCTAACAAAGAAGATATTGAGGAAATACTAAAAAAATAACTTCTCTAAAGAGTTCTACATACTTCCAATGGATGAATTGATAGTGCAAGACGGGAATAAAATGGATCTTCTAAGAGACATGGAGCTTCTTGATTTGAATACAATCTAAATAAATATCATCACCCAAATAATTCTATGGCTAGCTCTAGTAACTTCACTCCAAGTATGGATATGTGTAAGTTTGATGAAAATGATCCAACCAATTGGCTCTACCAAATGGAGTGGTTCTTTGATCTTCATCAAATTTTATATTAATAAAAGCTTACATTAAAATAATTATATTTATAATTAGATCAATTTGTTTGGTATCATTGGTAATGAATTGAGAAGAAAAAAGAAGGGAAAAATTATCACATGATTTCTTTTCCAAGATTTCATGACACATTATGGCAATAGTCAGATAACTACTTTATTTAAATTACCAAATTAAAGAAAATAGGTATAGTCAATGACTATATTTAACAATTTCATAGTTTCTCTTTAACAAAAGGAGCATGCTACAGAGGAAAACTTGAATGAACATATATGTAGAGAGTTTAAAGGATCACACCAAATATGAGGTACACATATTCAATCCTTTTGTATTTCAATAAATGATTATGGAAAGGTAGGTAGAGGAAAAGGTTTTGGCCATGTTGGGAAAGGTGTCCCAACCTCGCATCCTAAGGTTTTGATTTGATAATATTTGTATTTATTTATTATTTTGGCCTCATATTAGGAAACAAGGCATCCCACTTTGTGTTGGCATAATTTATTATGAGTCAAATATTTTGGGAGGTGTATAAGCAATTGTAAGAGAATCTAATGTCATTAAGGTGTAAGGATACCTTATGATAGTATAAGGTGAGATTTACTTATAATAGATTATATGATGAGTAAGAGCGCGATTATAAGGGAGTTACATTAAAAGACAAGTTATGAGGCATCTATGAATGAATTTGAATATGCTAAAGTGGAGTGCTCAAATTGATGAGTCAATTATGTCAAGAATTATGACAAGTTATGCCAGATTTGAGAGTATTTTATATTTTTAGTAGAGAATACTATGACTAACTTAGGTGTTGGATTTTGGGCCAATTATGGTATCATTTTTGTGCCATTATTTTGACTCATGGTTTTTGTAAACCACTTGTGGTTTGTGGTTTTAGGATTTTTCCTATTTATTAGTGTTTAGGGAAAAAGTATTGTATGAGTTGTATTATTGACTTTTAGGTACTATTATGCTACCATAATTTCTCTATAATCTAAACATTGAATATATTTCTCTAAAGGAATAGCCTAATGATGCAAACAAGTTAGGGGGTCTTACCAAACTACCTAATTTGTAGCCTTACAATATAACTTATCCCACAATTTTGGACACATATCAAAGACAACATATATGTTTCAAAAAATTCTAAAAACATAAATTTATTGAAACTATCATATGTATTTTCATTCAAAAAATCCTTCATGAATCAGTTACATGCATTTATGATTCAATAAAAACAAAATTCAGAACTAGGCACTTCATGCCTTCATGTTCTTGGCTTTACTCTTCTTATAAAAACTATTTTTTATTTTCATCATACAACTCTCTTGACCACTTTGAACACCTCCAAAACTCTTCTTCCTTTTCTTCTATTCCTTTCCTCTTTGCAATCCAATTTCTTACATTATTTCTCATATAATCCCCTAGAGCAACCTACAAATCAATTCTTCAACACTGCTATTGTTTATTGCTTCTTATTAGCACCATTAAAGGATATATTTTATATTGTTTTAAACCCCTATGAGATACCAAAATTGGCACCCAATCTTCTATTTAATTTCCATCTAATTATCTTTAAAATTCCTTTGCATGTGCTTAAATTCATCATTAAATGCCTCCAAATATGAACCCAAGCTTGTTGCACCATTTACCATAACTTGCTGCTATAGATGCCTCATAAAAACAACTAAAATCATGAACTAAGTCATTCTCATTCGACCCAAATTGAAAATTGAAGTCATTAATTTTTTTTTCCAAAAAATACTAGCTTTTTCCTCATTCTAGGCATGTAAATTAAAAGAATGGAATGCCAAATGTCACTTGCCTTATGCACAACTCCCTAGGCATCCAAATTGAGTAAGCTAATTTTTAATTTATTTTACTCTACAAGTTCCATATAACATACCAATGGACCTCTTCAATCCTTGAAACCTTGAAATTGTGCAATATAATAATTTTAAAGTCACATTAAACACCCTTCTGCATCTAATTTTTGCAATTAAATCCAATTATAAATATTTTATCCTTCAACACTCCATGAGATTCTCTTGAAGCTCAAATCTACACAAAAAAAAGAAAAAATTGAACATGAAAAGATTATTTTTTAGTGACATGAGATTGCTCGTGGATCTAGATGCTCCTACATCACCTAAGAATTGAATAATATAATTGGTTTGCTTTGGAATATGGGTTTTTTAATCCTAAAGGGTTTTCCCATCATAAATGATCTTTTCATAGTATAATAGTTCTTGTGTATTTTTTTTTGTAACTGTAACATCTTTTATTTCTGCACATGCCTCTTGTTAAAGAATAGTATAGGAAGAAGCATTTCGACACCATTGCTTCCTTTCATTTGGTATCAAAACTTGTTTACCTTAATTTTTAGGTGTTAGGTACAATGTTTTTTAAAAAAATTGGATTAAGTGGGTGTTTCCATAGAAGAGAATATTGTGAAGATAAATGGAAAGGACATTAAGTCTAGAGATGGAGAGATTCACTAATTTTGAGTTGTGAAAGCTCAAGGTGTAGGATATGTTTATAGATAGAGATAGGGATAGTAAAATGAAAGGGAAAGATTCAAGGATAGTCACTTAGAGAGAGGATAGTCCTTACCACAAGAGGACAACTACCAAATCATCTACATAGGAAACACACTATAGACTTGCCAAGTAGTTAGTCACCTTGCAATGAATAGGACAACCACATAGTCACCATATAAAAAGGAAAGTTAGCCACTTTTTGCACATCAATCTTAATAAAGATTAGTTTAAGAGGCACCAAGATGATAACGGTTATGGGAAAGATTCAAATATAGTCATATAAAGTTTTAGATTTGAAATAGGAAATGTACAATCACCATAAAGGAGTCAATAGCTCACAAAATATCAAGAGGACATTCAAGGGAAATTTGACAAAAAGACAACCAACATTTAATGGGGTAGTCTTGACAGTGCTCATAAATCATGTGCAATTAAGGATAGTTTAAAATCCCCTAGTCAAGATCCTTACTACAATCTAACTACATGATGAATAGAAGGCAATATCTAAAACCAAATGACAGTCTTAAATTCATTAAAGAATGAGATGAGCAAATCACTAATTTGAGGACGTTTTCAAACCCTAGGAGTGATAAAGAAGACAATCAATGAGTTTCTATTGGAGAAGAAGTGGGCTAAAAAATTGTTTAAATCTTTACAAATAACCAAAAGATGATAGTCTACAAATCAAGATAGTTATAATTTGGATCACAAAGTAATAAAATCATAATGCCATGACTACACCAAAGTATCTTGTCCAAAGAAGCAATACGTTTTCTTGAGATAGTAGGTAATAAAATAAGAAATACAGTGTTGTTCACTGTTGGTTAAGGCAATGATAGTTGAATATGCAAAGCAATATAAAACATGATGGTATATTTGTCCCTTCAAGAGTGTAATGGGAATCTACAATGAAATGATGAAAGTATTGTGAACATTTCAAGGATCTTAATGCTCATAATAATAAACATGACTGTTATAATGTGTATACCATAAAAGACAACCTACAAATGGAGAATCCTCCTTCATAGAGACCATTGAAAGGGAAGACCTCAAGAAGCTTCATCACAGTGAAATAGTTAAGGGACAACTATGGTAATAAAGTGAAAATGCATCAAATGATAGACGGTAATATCACAAGTGTGAAGTGTTATTTTTATGACAGTCAAAGGAAAATCCATGGGTCTATATCTCCATGAGGAAAGCAAGTGAATGACTCATAGAAGTCATGGAGTTTCTAGGAAAGGACAATCAAAGAACATGAAGATAAGAGTAGCCTATGAATAGTGATCTCATCTCAAGGGAAGAGTCATGAATATATAGTTTAGTCTTGTGGTACCTATTGATAGTCCAAAGAAAATCAATAGCAATAATGGAAAATGAAAGCATTATTTACAAAGATGATGACAAGATTCAAAGTGGGCAGTCATAGAAAGGACAACCACAATCATGATAAGAACGAGATTTGTAGAAGACAATGGTATGAAGGATTAAACATGATAGTCATCTTGGAATATAGAAGAAAATAAATGTGACTTCATCTAAGAGGGAAGCGATCTACAAAGGGTTTGGCTACATATTCAAAGACATATCACAATAAGGATTCAAACATGGTGAAATGCTTGACAAGGTTTCATACCTGAAATATGAAGGGGCAATCATAGTAATAAATGATAGTGTTGATGAAGAGAGCAAAATGTCTTCATGCATGGAGGGTTTTGAATGTAAAAAGCCAAGAAAGTCATACCAAGCATTGAAAGATGAAGGGATTATAATATTTAAACAATGCATCATTTAGTAACCCTTAAGTCTATCCTACACCACTCCAAAAGGACCTTATCACCCCAAAGCACTTAGTCATCTTCAAATAACTCCATATGACCTACCATCATGTAAAGTTATTCATGAGTTAATGAAAAAAGGAGGTTAAAAGTTCAGATTGGAAGCACTTACAACTAATTTAGGAGTTGATAAAGAGGTTGCATGCATGGGAATTGAGTTAGGTGAAGTTTTGAAGGCATACACAATAAGTTAGGGGTAGTTTGAACCCTTAAAAGAAGGTTTTTTTACTTTGTATGCCTAGGAACCTAAAATCTCATGCAAAATGATAGAAGTTAGCTCTCCAATTAGCATCAAGCTTGTTTTTGAGGACTTGTTAAAGTTCAATTACCATGGTTTGTTGGAGCACATTTCAAGGGGCATGCAAGGAGAAAGAAGTCAAGAGGTCAAAGTCAACTCACCTTTACTAAGTTTTGCATGAATTACAAATAGTTCAAGAGAGAGTTCCACACCCAAGCACCTAGTTCAAGCATGCAGACTCAACCTCTTTCTTGAAGAAATGTTTAGTTATGAAGGAGGTGGCTTTTCATCAAAACTAGGTGCCCAAGTCTGATTGCAGTTAGTTCTTTCTATTCTCCTTTTTGCTTGAAGCAAGAGAAGGAAGATTGTAACTCTTTTTAGAGAGATTATTCAATATAGAACAACTTTTTGATGTACTTTTACAACTATTATTAGATTTGTAATTGTAAAAGCTCCTATTTTTTAATAAAAGCAATATATTTTTCCTTCTCAAATTCATGTATTAAATGTGATTGTAATTGATTGATCTGATTTTTGTGATTATCAATATAAAATCCTTGAATTATGTCTCATTGCAAAAGAATCTATACATGAATATGCAAAACTCATACAGGTCATAGGCTATGTTAATTATTTCAACAGTTGTAGTTGTGAAAACACTTAGTTTTACTTTTAAAAAATGTGAAATTGTAGTAACAAAAAAAGTATACCTTTTCCTTAATTTGGGAATAACTAATGATAAATGAGCCTAATGTTGCCTTGATTTAGTGTTGTAATGTGTCTTACACATTCACATTAAGTCTAGGACCCTTTCTAATAAAAATGACTTAATGGTGCCTTATTTAGGGTGTTGTAAAGTGTTTCTTTACACTTTCACACTAATCTAGGGATTTAATTAATTAATTGAGGTAAACTAAGCTTAATTGGCCCCTTTAATTCAAATCCAAGCCTTATTAATTGCATTTTCTGAGGGATATATCTTGACACTCATTAATAATGTTTCACAACACTTAATTTGGCAAGGTTTGTGTCCTAGGATAGTGACTTGGGACCCATTCACCACTTGGTGAATGGGTCCTCACTAGGTCCTAGGACCCCCTTTTTACATGGCATTTCACAATCTCCAAAATAGGTCCTAGTTAAGTATGCTAGGACCCATTCACCCTATGGTGAATGGGTCCTCCTTAACTTAGGACACCCCTTTTTGAACATATTCTTGGTAGGATTTTTAATCATTTCAAATCCTAGATCTGATGTTAGCTTGTGTTATTTGAATTTTGGGATTAAATATTAAGTATAAATATAAGGTTATTTCACATAGTTTCACCTAGAAGACTTTCATGAGATCAAGTAATCTTCACAAGTGCATTAGAGAGCATTCAAGAGCATTTTCAAAGGCATTCAAGGGAAGATTTATAGAGTTTATTGCAACAATAAAAGATCATTTCATCATGTCAAAGTCATAAGGCATCATGCATGTTGTTGAGCTATCATGTTGATGTAGCATTGAAGATCCAATTCAAGCATATTCAAGGTGTTGTTTCTAATCAAGTGTTGTGATCAAGATCTACATTCTTTGAGGCCACTTCATGCAAATTTTTTGATTTTTAATCTAAGGTTCAATTAAGGATTGGTGAGTTATGACATTACATTGTTCATTCATCTTTCCTTTTATGCATTGTTTCAATTTAAGGTTTAATTACCAAAACAGGGTTTGACCAAGGAAAACCCCTATCCCCTAACAATAAACAACTTTTCTTCTCTCTTGATGTGTGATTGTAGGTTTTAGATTGAAGATCAAGTGGAGAGCAAAAAATGTCAAAGTTGTAAAGTCGCAAAAATTGTCTTCTTTGTTGCAAGATCACAGAAAGTACTCTACAAAATTTATTTCTAACTTTCGAGAGATGAACACCTAGGATATGGGATTGTAGACATTTGAGAATAGGATCTTGAAACTAATTTTCCAGAACCCTAATAGGGACCCATTCGCCACTGGGCGAATGAGTCCTCAGTGAGGCCCAAAACAACACTTTTCCAAAAAGGTACACATCATTTCAACATTTGAAAACCTTCCTTATTGTTGTTATAACAGTTAGGTTTGATTTCTGATTTTTATTTATGCATTATAGATCTCATAGTTGAATGAAAGATCAAGCACAAAAAGGTGTACCCATTTGACTAACCCCATTTGAGTACACCTCCCTCTTTTTCTATGTTTCATTTTGGTGAACCTGATGTCTTAAGCATTGTAATTTTTTGATTTTGGGAGTCTCTCTTTTGATCCTATGTTAGATTTTGCATTCATTTGCATTGAATTAGATCTCATTCAGGGTGTCTTAGTTTGCATTCAAATTTGCATCTCATCTAGGGTTTTAGAATTGCATTGTTTGCATTCTTTAAATCTAAAAATTATAAAAAAATTAGTCATTTTTCATATCATTTAGATCATTCAAACTTGCATTTGAAAATTGAAAACAAAATTGCATGTCAAACTAGGTCTTGTACTTCATCATTTTGTCACATTTTCAACTTGCATTTCACATTGCATTTATAGAAATCTGAACTTGAAACTTACTGTTGTAGACTAATCTAAAAATCATTAGAAAAGGCTTAAAAATTTGTAAAAATCAATTTCAAAACCCTAATCTAGGACCCATTCGCCCTAGGGGGAATGATTCCTTGATCAGACCTAAATCTGCATTTCTGGAATTTGAAATCTTCTGTTTTATGCTTCTATTTGCTACTGTCAAATCTTTGTTTTAGTTTGTTCAATTTTTGTTCATTCCTTTCATTAGATCTAGCTTAATTTGGTTCATTTGGTGCATTGTCTAAATTCAAAATTGTATTTACAACATTTCATTTTTAGATTGTTGCATAGTGTAATCAACAAATTGACTTGGTTAGAATCTGAAAATTGAATTTCATTCTAGGTCATTGCATTGCCTCCTTCCATTTTGGGTTTGCACACTAAGTTTGTAAAACTTGTATGAGCTTTACAACTTGGTGTCCTATTAGCAATACTATTGTTAGACGTAGTTCGAGACTCGTGTCATCTCACAATATCCCATTGTTTGTTTATCTTGGCTTTTCTAGATCTCTTCCTAATAGTGTTGATAATCAACCCTCTATGGATCATAATATGCATACTTCATTTCCTATGCATTTTATGCCTACAACCAATGTGCTTAATGTTAACAACACCATCCCTACCATCACTAGTTGTACTCAAGATTTGGGGTGTACTCAAATCTAAGGTGCAAATTTGATTCCTCCTTGTACAATTCCCATTTCCATTCCTACATACACTAGTACTCAATTACCACAACCATTCAACCTACTAGCAATGTGAACACTTCCTTAGGTATTTCCATAGGGAATACTTCTAGTTTTGTGCATTCACATACAATAGCTCCTCAACCATCTTCCCTCACAATCTTACAATTCACTTGCCCTCTGCATACATACCCCACTTCACCTTATTCCCCCCGACCTTACAATAACAATGATGCTATCCTTAACAAACTTGTGCAAACCATGTTATCCATCCAACAACAAGTTGCAACCCTAAATCAAAACAACAATGGTCAACCTTTGCAATACATCAAAACCAATCCGTTATCCTTGGAGATATTGAGAGCACAAATACCACAAGGTATAGAAGTTCCCCGATTTGAGAAATATAGTGGGAAAGGAGATCTTGTTAGCCATGTTTTCGCTTTTACAACCCAATGTAGTGATTTCATATTTGAAGATAAACTCTTGGCTAAACTATTTCCTAGATCATTGAAGGATACTGCTTTAGAGTGGCTCTCTTCCTTACCGAATAATTCAATTGGTTCATTCAATGAGTTTTTTTATGCCTTTTACAACCACTTCCACATTCACATGGGTCCCAAGATGACCCTAGCTGATTTAGTGACATGTAAACAAAAGGATGATGAGAAAGTGATTGATTTCATAGCAAGATACCAAGCACTTTATTCAAAAATAAACATTAAGACTCCCGATGCCGACCTTCAACAAATGTTTATGGCCAACTTACAAAACAAAATCCAAAACAAACTTGAGATGTTGAGATTCCCATAATTTACACAATTATGTACAACCCTTTGTGATTATAAAAATACAGCTTGTGGTCGTGATGTGAAAAATCCCCCTAGCCGTCTTGAAAAGTCCAAATACGCAACTCAAAATAGTTACCAACCTTTCAAGAAGCAAAATAAGGGCTTTTTACAACTTAACTCCACTCAACCAAGTCAACAAATTGATAACCATGTGGCTACTATAAAGATGACAAATCCTTTTTCCTTTGGGGATATGAATATAAATTTTACTCCGCTACCTGATACCCTTCATAATATCATGTTACAGTTCGTTGAAAAGAATATGCTTTCCTTACCTCTTGTTAAAAAGCATGATCCTAATCTACCATTTCCCATAGGCTTTCGACGAAACTCTTATTGCCATTATCACTGACAAAATGGACATGATACAAAATATTGTAAGCATCTTAAACATCTTGTGCAAGACCTTATCAATTCTAATCATCTACAAATTGGAGGTGTGAATGATCAAGGTAATAAGTCTGTAGCTCCTCTTAACCAAAATTTACAAATCTTTACAAATCCTATGCCGAAACATACTATTTCATTTGTCAAAGCTAGTGAAATAAAGAATGATGTGATAAATGTTAACACAAATGATGTAAACATAAATGATGAAAATATAGATGATTTGGTAGAATTTATTGACATTAAACCTCGTAAGGGCTCAACCAAAATACCTCTTGATATTGCTTTATCACAAAATGACATACCTAAACATGCACCCGATGGTCCTCTTTATGTAGCCGAAAGAATCAATAACAAGCTCACTAATGGGATATTAATTGATCCCATCTATGGAGAGAATGTGATCACTAAAAAATTCATATTTGTGCATGAAATCTATCAAGATACATATGATAAACCAAAAGCATGGATCAAGACACAAAATGGTTTTGCTTGTCCTACAATAGGATTGATAGATCTCCCTTTAAAAGTTGGACTGGAAACATTAATTGTTTCATTCACCATCATCCCGCAATTGGTCCAATTTCGTGTGAATTAGGCTACCCATGGCTTCACTCTATGAATGTCGTACCGTCAATTGTGCATAAATGTTTAAAGTTTCCCTTTGGCAATGGTATCTTTACTGTGTATCATAGTGGGTTTAATCCTATGTCCTCCTGAGGGAACTTTTCATTGGATTTCTTTTGGCTCGAGCCTATTGTTTCCTATTAGACCTCGCGAGGAATTCTTTTTCAAATCCTATCAAAATTTCAAGGCAAAGTGCATAGTAGAATTATCCCTTAGAAACATGCATGTACCCTCCATTGAGCAACCTATCCTTGAAAAAAAAAGGATTGAACCAAAAGTCCTTCCAAACATCCAAGAGCAGCTTATGAAAAAACCTCCTGCAATTTCCTACAAGAGACCATGAGACAACCAAAACAATCTCATTGTGCCTACTAAAGTAAAACAAGTTTACAAAGCTAAATAGAAAGTGGTTGAACAACCTTCTATGGTTCCTTCCATTCCTCCCCTAGAGGAAGAAAAGAAACCTATGATTTCCAAACCTGCTCCTACACAAACACAAATTGACAATAGATTGAAACGAAACCAAAATGCTAGAGAGCGTAGGCGTAGATGTCGTGCTATTGCTCATATGTTACAAAATCAAGAAGAAAAGAGCAACATAGAAAATCAAAATTTGAACTTACCTGAAGCAATGCAAGATGACTCTATACCTTCGTCGCAACATAAAAAACTTCACGAGACATTATCATTCGACCTCCTGTTGTGATTAATCTAGATGATGACATTGACATTGCAAAGATTGATGACCAAGTGCATAATGAATTGAATACATTATTTTCCTCTTCTATGAGTTTAAATGAAAAATCTCCAAATAATAGTGTTGAACTTGGTGCTTCCCCTAGTTCGACACTTGCTATTATCCCTTTGGCTAGTTGTACACCTTTTGCATATACTGACCGAGATTGGGATGCAAACAACCTACTATAGGTTGATTCACATGTGCCTTACTAGTCTTTTTATTTGTTTGATTTTTCATATTTCTTTATGTGATTGCATGTGCGTAATATGATCCCCAGTGTTGTTTCGTTTGATGTACCTCTCTCTTTGTGCATTCCTCTATATGTATCTACATTCTTCTCTATAACTTAAACATCTTATCTTTTTCATTTGTCTTGTGTTTTCCTTTTGGGGATGACGCAAGGCATTGAGACATTTAGGTCTCTTCCATGTTGACCCAAAGGATTTTTATTTTTTTTTCACTCTCTTTGTGTCATTCTTCCAGTTCTATGAGTATTTGGGGAATGATGGCAGTTTCACGCTCTATAACAACATTGTAGCAAAGGAATATTAATCCTGAATCCAGAGATCCCTTATGTACTCTTGGGGGCAACCCCTCTTTCATTTTTCATGACGTAGCTTTATTTCGAAAAAATATGACTTGGCATAGGGTTTTCCAAGGAAATCTCTCATGTCTTAGGAGAAAACATTGGCTACTTTAAAGCAGTTGCTCATAGAAATGGTGTTAGCAACCACTTTAAAGTGGGGGCATACATCATGACATCTTTCGACATTTTGCATATTTTATGGTGTGATGTTCTTACTCTTGTGATGCATCCTCTTCTTGGCAGTGTCATTGGGTTTGATGTCCTCTAAGAGCGTGATATGTCTAAGTGTATGAACTTCCCTTAGTGGAATGATGTGAAATGAGGCATCCCATAAGTGGCAATCTGATATTCTTGACTTGTCCTCTCTTGGAGACATTAGGCATGATGTTCCTTAAGAAGAAGACCTTACATGAAGCGAGATCCCCTTGAACAAAAAACTATAGACATAATATTCAAAAGAATTTAGCATTCTGGCGCCTTATCAAAGTTGTTAGGAGGATAACTTCGGTATGGTATGGGAGGCTAATATGATTTTCTCATTTTCCACCTTTTCGGGATACTCACCTAGTGGACGACCTAAGGTTCCACTACCCTAGAGTGAGCGCGTGTGTGTCCTTTGCATACTGGACATCGATTTTTGATTGTAAACATTTTTGGACAAACAACCTAGACCTAGTCCACATCGTGTTGGACAAACTATCGAAGCTTGATCCTTTTCTCAGACAAACAACCGCGTTCCACATTGCATTGGAACAGTTGAAGCTTGATCCTTTATTTTTCTTTATTTTTCTCGGTCTTTGATAGGGTATGATTGTGTATCTTTGTCATTGTTGCATACATAAGTGTCTTGAATTTCTACTTTAATGTGAGTTTGACATGGGGGAAAACTCTCACTAAAGTGCGTGAAAATTGTAGTAATAGAAAAGTATCCCTTTTCCTTACTTAATTTGGGAATAACTAATGATAAATGAGCCTAATGTTGCCTTGATTTAGTGTTGTAATGTGTCTTACACATTCACATTAAGTCTAGGACCCTTTTTAATAAAATGGACTTAATGGTGCCTTATTTAGGGTGTTGTAAAGTGTTTCTTTACACTTTCACACTAATCTAGGGCTTTAATTAATTAATTGAGTTTAATTGAGCTTAATTGGCCACTTTAATTCAAATCCAAGCCTTATTAATTGCATTTTTTGATGGATAAATCTTGACACTCATTAATAATGTTTCACAACACTTAATTAATTGGCAGTGTCCTAGGATAGTGACTTGGGTGGTGAATGGGTCCTCACTAGGTCCCAGGACCCCCTTTTTACACGACATTTCACAATCTTTGAAACACTAGTTAAGTATGCTAGGATCCATTTTCCCTATGGCGAATGGGTCCTCCTTAACTTAGGACAACCCTTTTTGAACATATACTTGGCATAATTTTAATGATTTCAAATCCTAGTGATAAGCCAAAACTGGGGTAAAGAATAAACTAGGTTTAGCTTGGTCTAAGTGTTAATCCGGGGATCGTAAGCTTGCGAAAGGTGTTGCGACAATATACTTGAGGAAAGCAGCAAATTAAGTGGGGATGAAATGCAGCTAAAACACACAAAAGAGTACCTATAATGAAAATCTACTCTAACTTTCTTATTTTTCCTTTCTGATAGGAACTGTGACAAGAACTCTGGTAGGAATTGTGACAGGAATTGTTAACTGCAAAAGAAACTATTAACTATGACAGAAACTATTAATAGTCTATACAAAAACTGTTAATTGTCAAGACAGGAATAGTTTGCACTATAACTGCAACAGGAACTATAACAGTTTGTGCAATAACAATAGTTTATAATAATTCCAAAACTTACAATGATCAGATTTTAAAATAGCAATGCAATATAAAGCAAAAACAAAAGTTAACAGAGATCATTAAATCATAAACAACAGATAGAAAATAATGCGTAAATAAATTTAATCAAAGCATAAATGAAATACACATTACTGAAACAATAAAATTACAAAAATCACTAGCATTTCGAGTAGTGGGTCCTGCCTCCTCAGTCCGCCAAGTGATGGAATACAAAGTGTTGTTCTACATGGATTTGATCATGCAAGAAGTTTGATTTATTTATAAAAAATGATATAGAATTTTTCTTTCTATTCTCTTATGTTGTACTACCTTACAACATGCTAATTCACCCTCCTTTATAGCTATTACATTTCCTTATAAGGCATGAAACAAATTACAAGTTTTTTTACTATTCATGCCCTTCCTCTTATTTCTACGTGTAGATTTTTTGCATTATTTTCTAATATTATGTATATGCTTTTCCACACCACCTATTTTTTTTTTCCCGACCTATTTTGTTGCATTTTCTCCTATTCTCTTGTCATCTTTTATGGCACTATTTATGGCTTGTGGGTTGGAATAAAACCAACCATAAAAATAGGAGTTTGTTGTGCCATAAAAATAGCTATTTGTTTTGCCTCTCTTCATCATAATCTTATTAGTTACAAAAAAATAAATACATGCTATTTCGTACCATATAAGTAGCATAATAAATAATTATTTAAAATAAAATTAATAGCTGAAATTATTTGTTGTTGTGCAAGTGACAAAAAGTCTGTGTTGGTGATAGGAAGTTTGTTAAATCAGAATGTTGAAAGATTTATTTCCTTAACATAATAGAAGCAACGATTAGTAAATACAATCAAATACCTATTATTCATATATTTCATCTAAAAAATAAATTAAATATTACTTATGTATATTAAATCATATGCAACATAAAATGGTAAAATGGTATGATATAGAATGGAATGGAATGTGGAAATGGGTATGAAGGTATATGAAATAGGCTAAAATATGACATAAAATAGAACATAAGTGGCTCTCATCACCTAGATTTGATGTTGGCTTGTGTTATTTGAATTTTGAGATTAAATCTTAAGTATAAATATAAGGTCATTTCACATAGTTTCACCTAGAAGACTTTCATGAGATCAAGTAATCTTTGCAAGAGCATTATAGAGCATTCAAGAGCATTTTAAAAGGAATTCAAGGGTAGATTCATAGAGTTTATTGCAGCAATCAAAGATCATTTCATCATGTCAAAGTCATAAGGCATCAGGCATGTTGTTGAGCTATCATGTTGATGTAGCATTGAAGGTCCAATTCAAGCATATTCAAGGTGTTGTTTCTAATCAAGTGTTGTGATCAAGATCTACATTCTTTGAGGCCACTTCATGCAAGGTTGATGATTTGTAATCCAAGGTTCAATTGAGGATTGGTGAGTTGTGGCATTACATTGTTCAATCATCTTTCCTTTTATGCATTGTTTCAATTCAAGGTTTAATTACCAAAATGAGGTTTGACCAAGGAAAATCCCTATTCCCTAACAATCAACAATTTTTCTTCTCTTGGTTGCAGCTTATCATGGTCTCAAGTTGGCTCAAAGGAAAGGGTATAGGAAGGTCTGGTTGGAGGGTGACTCCTTGAATATTATCAACAATTTGAAGAATGCCTCTCCTCCTTCTTGGACCATTGAGGCCTTGGTCAGGGATTCTATTAATATTATCAATTCCTTTGATAATGTTTATATATCCCATATTCTGAGAGAGGGAAATAGGTTGGCGAATTTCTTTTCCAACTATGGTGTTCATGATAGTAAGGAGTGGGATTTAAATGAACCTATTCCTTTTGAGGCTATGATTATTGTCAATAATGAATGCTAATTATTTGATGATCTTATTTTGCATGAAGGGTTGTATGTCCTTGATCACGTGGTTGAATGTCATGCTTAAAGATGTTAAAGGTTTGAGAAGGAGTGACGGATTTCACAAGGCATGGAGTTCTAATTCATTATTGCATCTCTGTCTGGTGGATGGCTTCGCACGAATTCTGGGTGTTTGTTGCCTTTGTTTAGAGAGACTTCTACTCTTTTATCCTATTCTGGATGGTGTTTGTCTTTCCTTCGATTGATTTTGGATGGGTGCTTGGTCTCTGTGTCTTAAGTTTTCTGTGATGGGTGGGGAGCGAAACCGCGCTGAGCCGAAGTCTTGCGATACCGTGAGGTAGAGGAAAGAGGTTTGGGAGATATTAGAGAAGGGTGGCCTTACTCTGTATATGGAAAAATTGTATGGTAACAGTCCCAAGGTCACCGATTTGGTTGTTCAAGGGTGGAAGGAGAGATCCCTAAATCTGGGTGGGAGGGAAATTGTGGTTGATGAAGAATTTATTGCCCAAATTACTGGTTTGGCCATGCAGGGCATGAAGGTTTACAGGGATAAAAAAGAAGCGCAGGCTGCGATGGCCATTTTCTTTAAAAAGAATGAGGTTGTTGATTTGAAGTCGGCTAAGAGCGGTGGGTATCAGAGGAGCTCTTTGAAAGCGCTTTGGCGAGATGTGGTTGAAGAAATTATGAGGTATGTAACTTTGGAAGGTAGGTATACTGCAATTACTACTTACCATTTCCTCTTGCTTAACCATTTCTGACACAAGAAATGGGTGTCCTTCCCTTAGTATTTGCTTATGTCGCTTGATACAGGGATTAAGGAGCATTTGAAAAACCCCAAGAACCCTATTCTGCATGTGGGGTTAATTCTCCTTATATATGAACATGTCAAAGCCCATGAGGTGCAAAAGTCCCCTGCTGCCTCGCTGGATATTACGGCTAAGTCCCGGGAGGGTTATGAACTGATTCGGGTGATGGAAGGGATGGTAAGAAAGCTAAGAAGAGGAGGCTTATTTTGAATAAGGATTCAGAGTTGGATAGGGACGATGACGTTGATTATGTCTTGAATTCTTATGCTACTATGGAGGAGGGTCCCATTTCCCTTGTTGTGGGTCAGACTGGTAAAAGGAAGTTGGGGGTTAAGGCGAGCTACATGACATGTAGTGACGAGGTGGAGGAGAGTGTTCCTGTTAAAAGAGGTAAGAACAAAGCTGACCTTTATGGGGAAGCTTCTTCTCCCCCCTGCAACTAGAATTGTGCAGGACATAGAGGAAGGTAGCCGGAAGAGAAAGGTGTCGACTACAGACCATCTCTTGGAGAAGGGTTTCCCTCTTTCCTTGGCTGGTGGTATTTATGGTGAGGCTTCTCCGAGTGTTGTTATTGGGTTGCAAAAGTAGGGAAGGGAAAGGTTTGAGGGTGGTGTTGTGATGGGTACCATCAAAGAGGAAGTGAAAAGGTTGCTTAAAAGGAAGGTTGTTGTGGAGGAAATTGCCTACTCCATCCGGATGTTGAAGAACCCCATTCCCGCTGGTAAATGTAAGGATGTTTTTGGTGATAAAGCTCCTACTAGTTGTTCTGATGAGGACATTGATTTGGGGAAGCGTATTGAGAATTTTGATAGGGAGGAGCTGTCTAATGTGTTGGGCTCGGCCTGTGATTATGTTAATGTTTTGTTTAAGTGGTTTTTTCATGAGATCAACATGACCAATATTATAATTAGAGGTGTTGCTAGTAAGACTGAGGACACTTCTGTCCGAAGCCAAATTGATAAATTGATGGAATCCCTTAATAATATTGCTTACACTATGGCGGAGGAAACCACTAACCTGAAGAAGAACTGGGAAGAAAAATTTTCCTCCCTTGAGGAAAGAATTGATAAACTATGGAATGTTGTGATAAAAAATGGTGATGCCTCTACGGCTATGACCATTCTGGATTCTGCCAAGGTGATTTCCCCTATGATTAAAAAGAAAAAGGAGAATGTGTATGTTGTTGATACTGCTATTGGGGGTAAGCTGCTGACTGTGGATGGCAAGGGTAAGAAAGTTGCTGGTAAAGGTAGTGTTTTGAGTGATGAGGTAAAGATGGGTGGGCCGGGGGCTAGAACAAGGGAAAAAATGAAAGCTCAGGCTGGGGCATCTGTTGAGGTGTCTGATATGGTGGAGAACATGCATAAGATGGTTGCTACTGAAATGGAAGTTGTGGAGATTCTGAACAATATGTAGTGGTGCTAACTGGTTTCCATCTTTTTGGTTGTCTGTTGTCGTTGGGCTGATTGTTGCTTAATGTTTTTTTCTTTCTCTATTAGCTGTTGTCTTTTGTAAAGGGTTCTGGGCCCCTTCAAAACCCGTCTTTTACCCTTAATCAAAACCATTTTTCTTCTCTCTTGATGTGTGATTATAGGTTTTAGATTGAAGATCAGGTGGAGAGAGAAAAATGTCAAAGTTAAAAAGTTGAAAAAATTATCATCTTTGTTGCAAGATCACAAAAATTAATCCATAGAATTTATTTTTAACTTTCAAGAGCTAAAAACCTAGGATATGAGAGTGCAGAAATTGGAGAACAAGATCTTGAAATTGATTTTCCAGAACCCTAATAGGGACCCATTCACCACTAGGCAAATGAGTCCTCAATGAGGCCCGAAACAACACTTTTCCAAAAAGGTACACAACATTTTAGCATCTAAAAACTCCCTTATTACTTTTATAACAGTTAGGTTTCATTTCTGGTTGTTATTTATGCATCATAGCTCTCATAATTGAATGAAACATCAAGCACAAAAAGAAGGTGTACCCAATTGATCAACCCTATTTGAGTACACCTCCCTCTTTTACTATGTTTCAAAAATATAACCTTCTTATGAAACACTATTGTGTGAGTTTACAAAAAGTTGAGTTGTGAATAAAGTAGGGCAGATTTTGAGAGAAACTATGAGTTGAAGCACTAGTATAGTCTTATAAATTTTAGTGTATCACCTCCTAGAATCAAAATTTTTAAGTTATAGTTATTTTCTATCCTTTTTCCTTGTCAAAGTAATAGTATAGGAGGTCAATAAAGGGAACTATCCCTCTTTGGAGGTTCATCTTCACCATAAGCCACCCATAGCTTGAAGATAATCCCATATTTCACAGGATAGATAAGTTTCACACTTAGCTAAGGTTTTGTCTTAGTGATAACAAGTCCAACAAATTGAGGTGCTAACTTAGAGCCTTTTCCATAATGAATAGGGATCTTATGATGTCGCACTCTCAGAAAAACTCACCCATGGAAAAAATTTGATCAAGCCTCTTAGTATCAACATACTTCTTTTTCCTATCTTAAGCCTCTTGCACTCGTTGGTTGATCAAAACCACCTACTAATCCATATCTTGAACCAACTTGGGACCAATAGAAAACCTACCCTCACTGTGATCCCAACTTAGAGGAGCCCTGCATGGTCTACCGTACAATGTTTAATAGGGAACCATGCACAACGAACCATGATGAATATTGATAGGAAAACTCTACTAGATAAAGATAATCCTCCCACTTGGATTGGTGGCCCATAACATAGATCTATAATATATGCTCCAAGACAAGTGATTAACCCTTTTAGTCTGCACATTAGTCTCAGGGTGATAAGTAGT
Source organism: Sequoia sempervirens (assembly GCA_007258455.2). Taxonomy (NCBI): domain Eukaryota; kingdom Viridiplantae; phylum Streptophyta; class Pinopsida; order Cupressales; family Cupressaceae; genus Sequoia; species Sequoia sempervirens. The sequence continues at coordinate 10,072,404 of VDFB02000019.1, forward strand.
GAGAGAATCTAAGATCTCAAGTGAAAACACAAAGATAAAGACATCAATTCATGTCATCACCTACTCAAAGTATTGGTAACAACTTTCTCCTTACCCTTAATCTAATATACATCAAAATCCTATTCAAACAAGAACTCCATCCACCACTTTTTCCATACATTTAGATTAGGGTGAGTGAAGATATACTAGAGACTAGAATGATTTGAATACAATTTGAAATGATGGACCCTAAGAGAAAATATCTCCATCTCATGAGTGCATGAATAACTATTGCAAGCTATAAATCATGGGTAGGATAGTTAATCTCATGGGTTTTAAGTTTTCATGACTCATACATGATCACTCTACCCTCCTACATGAGAATTGCACCTATACCATCCAAGGATGCATATGTATACACTATGAACTCCAAAGTTGCATTAGGAACTACTAGAATAAGAGCACTAGTAAGTCGCTCCTTGAGAGTCTAGAACACTCTCTCACATTGCTCTATCTAAACAAACTTCTTCCCTTTTCTTTGAAGAGAATTGATAGGATAGGAAATCCTAGAGAACCCCTCTACAAATTCTTAGTAATAGCCTACAAGCCCCATAAAACGTTGCATCTCTAACACATTAGTGGGTGTTGGCCACTCCACTATAGCCCTTCCTTTGATGGATCTACAAAGATACCATCACCTAAAATGATATGTCCTAAGTACTGAATCCCAGATTGGAAAATGAGCACTTAACCAAATTGGCATACAACTAGTGTCTCATCAAGCACTACAAGACTTGTCATAGATGCTCCTCACACTCCTTTGTTTGAGAAAAAAATAGAATGTCATCCAAAAATATCAACAAAAAGTGATCCAAGAAAGTATGGAATACCCCATTCATCAAGCTCATGAATACTACGGGGGCATTCATCAAACCAAAAGGCACTATTGTGAACTTGTAATTCCCATAATGGGTCCTGAAATTTTCCTTGTGAATATCAACCTCTACAATCCTCAACTAGTGATATCTTGATTTTAAATCAATTTAAAAAAACTGCTTGGCTCCCTTAATTTGATCATACAAGTCATATATCTTAGGGAGTGAGTAAAAATTATTTATTGTTAACTTGTTCATCTGCTTAAAATCCACACACAACTGAAGGGATCCATCCTTCTTCTTCACAAAGATAAATGGTGTGCCCCAAGTAGATAAATTGGTAGGAATATAGACCTTCTCCATCAATTCCTCCAACTGAACCTTGAGCTCATTAAGCTCATGGATATTCATCCTATAAGGTGTCCTTGAAACCAACTGGGCTCTTGAAATGAGATCAATATGGAAATCTACCTCACTTAGGAGGAAAGCTAGGTAACTATGATTGAAATACATTTGTAAACTCCTTAAGGATAGGATGATTCTCCAATGATATGTTTGTAAAATCCTCAAAATAGCCCTTCGACTTATCACCGATAGTGATGCAAACATATGGAAACCCTTCTACATGTAGTGCTTAAGTTGCATAGTGAAAGTCATATAGAGTGAAATGGGTCTTTGAATCTCCATGATCTCCACTTACACACCAAAATTATCTAGAAACTCAATCCTCTTATTCTGACAATCAATCTTATCTTGATTATAATCAAGCCAATGCATGCCCGAAACTACATTATATGAGCCTAAAAAGGTGACTGAAGATCTAAAAAAGTGATAAAAGAACCAACCCCCAAGTGACACACCTTAACCACTAAATTAACTACTACCTTATCCCCATAAGATAACTCAACCTCTCATTTATTCTCTTGTCTACTTTCCACTAGCCTACTATGCTCCACCAAAGAGGGAGAAATAAAAGAATTAGTAGATCCTAAATCAATTAAAAAACTAGCAGAAACACCATTTATCATACCTGACACCCAATGCTGATAGCCTAATTATCGACCTACTAGTTGTCTACTACTGCAAATACCTCGTGGGGTTCACCCATATCACCTACAGTTTGATCTGATGCACCTACTCTTTGACCAACTCCAAACCCTTAAGGACATTCACAAGCCAAATGAACCGAACCACCACATACATAAAATAACCCTCTAGATTACACCTGCATTGATGGGGCCCTACTACATTGAGATACTCTAGGTCTATTGGAGCCACTTTGGCCTCTTCGAAAAGATTGTTGAGTGATAGATGGTCCTACACCCTAAATCTAGGTCCTTGATCACTACGAGGACCCTATGTCTACCATGGCTTGGTATGGCCTCCTTGTTGACCTTGCTACTATCTGGGCCTTTGTCCCTATTATTGCTACTACTTTTGAGTTCTTTGTGGTACCGTAGGAGGTCCGTTTCCCACTTTGGGAGGAAAATATGGTCTACAAAACCCCTAATATGACTGTCCTTGGTTGTATTTTTGAAACCTCTCTTATGCCTCTTGTGATCTTCTATGAACCTCCTTTGTAGTCAAAGACTTCTCTACTTATACTACCCAAAGGTTCTCTGGATTAGCCATACACATTGGACCAAAGATAATGGGGTTCAAACTATTGCGATTAAGGTGTCTCAACCTTAGAGTCCTAATATTGATTTAATTAATGTATTATTGTATTTATTTGTATTATTTAATTGCATATGGTGTCATGTTATAAATTGAGATCCACCGACTGGGTGGCATCCCCGTTGGAGGTGACTGGATGACACATAATCATCCCAAGTGGACATAGGAATCCCACATTGGAATATTTGACCTATGACAAATTATATGTCACGTCATAAGGCATCTTTATGCATGGAGGAAGTTGGCCCCCAAGATGGGTTATGACAAGGTGTAATAGAATCGGCTATTTCAAGTCATTTATGACAAAATCTCTTATAGCTGTAAGTGTTGTAAGTATGGAAAATTTTATGACAAATGCTATGACATATTCTATGATAGTTGTAAGGAATCTATCATATCCTATTTTTAGCATATTCTAGGTGCCCAAGCTTGGAGAAAGAATATTGCATGTAATGACACTTGTAAGGGGTGTAAGGGGATGTTGTAAATGTGTCTAAATGCATTTTTATGGCGTGGAATATTGTGCCATGTGTATTTTGACACCCCTCTCCTTCTACATTCTTCTTCAAGCTTGCATCTCTCTCTATATTGAGTGCCTTGCATTGTAGAATGCGTAGTTTTATTGCAAGTAATGAAGTGTTGTTAGATTCACTCCAAGATAGGTGTTTGTGACGAAACACTTGTTGAAGAAAGCTTTGTACTTGGATCTATATTGTAACTCTTATTTGAAGTAATACAATAGTACTGTGCTTTTGGAGGGTGCGGTCTTTTACCCAAAAGGGTTTTCCCCACGTATATCTGGTGTTTTTTGTAGTTGTGTACTTGCTATTTCATTATCTTCTCTATGTGTATCTCTTATTGTAACTGTATAAGGTGTTAAAAGGAAATTTTTTGTAACTCTCCCCTACTTAGATTAGTGTAGGAAGATGTTTCTACTCACCCGGATTCCTTTCACAAACCCCAAATAAATTGATTAACAAAAAAATTCTCATCTTGAATATAATCAACATACTATAGTAAATCTAAAAGCTTACTCATATTATGAAATTGAGAGTCCCCTTTATTGTAGATGATGAAACTCATTTATATGCCTCTACTAAAAGTACATAGAGATATAATGTTCCTTGAACCAATCCAAGAATATAGCCCATGACAAGGTGTCTAAAACCAAATGGTGTTTCTACTCCTATTGTCTCCACCAGGTAGAGGTGGTCCCTCTCAATAAGAGGACTACAAATCATGCCTTTAGGTTGCTCTCATAAATGCACAACTTGAAGCACCTCTACAAACTAAGCAACCAAGAATATACCTTCACTCCATTGGTAGAGCCCACAAAAGCAGGTGGTTATAGACACAATAACTCCCTAATTTGATCACCTATGTCCTGCTACACTCTTTGTGATACCTCCACCTTGGGTTGAGGTTGCTCGTGTCAAGGTGAGGGAATATGAACCGACTCATACTCAACCTCCTCTACTTGAACCTCTTGAAAATGAGGGCTCCTAGTAACTTGATTCTCTCGCTGCATGCTCCTCCTCCTCACGAGTAACTTGATTCTCTCGCTGCACTCCTACAACTTGCAACAACCTCTCCTCAATGACCCCAAATAAGTTTTGAAGAGCTTGCAAGATATGAGGTCCTAAATTTGGCTAAGGCTGACGTTGGCTACCCTCAGAATGATGGGACTCAAAAGGAATCATGTGATAATGTGCTCTACCAAAGCGATAGCTCGAGTGAGAACCCTCTTTGACCTATGAGGTATATATAATATACAAAACAAAACAAAAAATTTATTCAAAACACTTGACAAGAAACCCAAAGTTCCTAGTGTTGGAACCTTACTCTGATACCAAATGTCATGCCCTAAATTTTCCACTACTTATACACAACCCAACCCAATTTGTTTTCAAAAGAACAATAAGAAAACTAGAAAAAATACCTTAGCACCTGTGATGGCATCAAGTAAACGATGCCATCATAAGCGTTTTGCACAATGAATGAAGATGAAATGGAGAAAACTAGACTAATGATGAATCTAACATAACCTCTAATTCTGAAAGCAATGATTTAGTCTGAATAATAGTGCATTAAGGAAAAATGTGTTCAAGAATATATTTCACATAGTAATAGTTTAAATCTACCTTAAACTCTATCACTAATTCTATAGGTAACAAGGAAAAAATTATTTCATTATCCATGATTGTATTATTCAATTTGGTTAATTTTTTTGAACAATATAGAGTAATCTATTTTTTTCCTAAAAACTAATACTACTAAATTAAAAATCAACAATTGAGAAATGTTAAATTTAAATGTATCTAAAATACAAATCCCTACCAAAAAGTATTAAAAAGCGATATGTCGTCACTGCTGAAGCTTCCATCATTGCCGAACACGAGGGCTCTTGCTACTGGTGTTGGTAGGGTTTTGGGATTCGATGGCGGCTTGTTGGGTGCATGTAAGAACTCAGCCTCAAAATCATTGGCTGTTGGCTGGTCTGGGGATGCTTCTATCCATGGAGCTGCTTGACGGGCTTTTGCATCTGCCTCAATGATCAGGGAAAACGATGGTGCACAGGACTACCAGAATGGTTTGTGCATAACTGATTCACCGCCAAGATCTAACTTGACCTCACTCCCTGGTGTCAAACTTGCCACAAAAACCACCTTTGTGGATGTGGCAAGGCATGGGTTGGGCTATGTTGCATGACTTGTGGACGATTTTGAGCCTAGAACCTCTCCAGGAAACCCTAAATCTAGATCTATGTCACATGGGTTCACACCAAAGTCATGACATTAAGGTATAATAAACAGGAGGTCGGTTCATTGCCTGGATAAACCACTGGAATTGAATTTTGATACTGTTTTGTTGAAAGAACTGCATGAAAATGAGGTCTTTTTTTTTTTTTTTCTTTTCTTCTGAGAATGGGCTAATTGGTCGGTTTAGTTATTTGTGGCCCAGCCTTCCTGCATTGCATAAATGGATCTCAAAATCTTGGGGTCCCATAATGGAAAATAATTTGGAAATTTATCCAAGTGCAAAAAGGTTTTTCACAGTGGTTTTTGACAACAAGCAAGACAAAAATGTCATCCTCAATTAGACATGGCTGTGGGGCGAAAGTAGGCTGCTCTTAAAATCATGGCATCCAAACTTTGATCTAGCCACAAAATCATTTGCTATTATGCCGATTTGGGTTCGTCTTCCAAATCTCCCCCTTCATTATTGGTTTGAATCTAGTTTTGCAGCTATTGGAAATACTCTTGGTAATTTCATATGCATAGATGTGAACTCAAGCAATTTTATTCATACAACCTTTGCGAGAATTCTAGTTGAGCTAGATACCTCCAAAGCTCTCCTGGCTGAAATCATCTTAAATGCGAACGGTAACAGCTGGTTGCAATCACTGGACTACAAAGGTTTACTCTTTAGGTGTAGAAGATGCTAAAACTGGTCACATTACTGCAACATGCCCATCTGCGAAATCTCAAGCAAAATGGGAAGTCTCTTGGTGGAAAGATGCCACCCCCAAGCACTATTTTGTTTTGAATTCTCCCAAGAGTTGTGATTCTCCAAAGGAATTTTTCTGCAGCAAGAACTTGGGGAAGTTTGGTGAGCCCTCTCTAGAAGATAAACACGATAAGAAACCGCCTCTTGCGAATGCTTCTTACCACCATGATCATGTTGTTGGCATTGATGTTACCACTCAAAACCCCTCCTCCAAAGACACTTCAACTACGGGGTTTGAGGATTCTCAAACCACAAAGGTCTCTACTGATTAGGATGTTGTAAATGAATGACAAACAAAAAAGAAAAATAAGCGGAACACCAATCAAAAGGAGGTTGGAGGCTGCAAAATACAACTTTTGCCTCATTCCAAAATTGGCTATGAGGAACAAAAGTCTAGGGGGGACCTTGATCGTCACATAGCTCAGAGAAAGGAGAAAGCTATCCTTAAATCAACAGAGATCAGAAATAAATTGCAATCCCAAGTCAATACAGTTGCCAGTAGTGCACATTTGTAATCGGGTGGTGGTGCATTGTTCTTTTTTTTTGTAATCTTGCAGCTTAGGCAGTGTTGGTTCCTAATTTTTGCACCATCAATAAGTTGGCTGAATGTTGTAGGGGTTACTATGTTCAGGCTATAGAAATCGGATGTAATCTTGAGCTTTCCTGTCATGACTGTCCATTATTTGATTGTTAGTAGAATTGGTTTGGGGTAATTTGTGAAGGGTTATTGAGGTTTTGGCAGAATGATTTTGTAATTTTGTTTCTCTGCTCAGCAGAAGACTTTGTAATCTTTTTGAAACTTAATAGAATCTTATCCTTATGAAACAAAAAATAAAATAAAATGTATCTATTAAATTATCAAATGGTCTAGTCACTATTAATTGAATTCATAACTTAATTAAATACTATCACAATCATTAGTTTTAATTTCTACAATTAAATACTATCATAATCATTAGTTTTAATTTCCACTACTTCCAACACACAAACACACATAGTTTGCTAAGTTCTAAGGTTTAATCTAAACAATTTTACTTTCTATAAATTTATTTCATCCCATTTTTTTATTTTTCACTAAATCATTCTTTTTTTTAAGGGTAAACACTTTTGACCTGGAGCTATGAACAGGGGACCTCATCCCCACTATAAATTCTCAATAATTACACCCCAGTGGGGTTTGGACCTTGATGGACAGAATAACAACACAACAACTTAACCATCACACCATGCCACTATTGGCAGTCATTGAATCATTCTTTAATTACACATGTTTGAACATTTTTTTTTAAACAAGTCTAATTTAGAATTTAGTTTGTTTGAGATCTTGGAAAAAATCTAGTTAATTTAAATAGGTAAACCAATTTTCCTCTAACTTGATTTATTTGGTTACTTTGTTATTCTAATTTCCAAGTTGAATATTTAACTTAAAGTTTATAAAAAAAGAGTTGATTTAATTATTTGAAGTAATTTTGAAATATGACTAAATTTTAAGAAGATAAACAATTAAATGAAAATAGTATTACAATCACTAACTAATAAGTTTTTAATTACTAACTAGAATTTAAAAAACTAACTTTTAATTCTTTAAAAAGTTGATCTTCTTTCTTTGTGATTTTATTTGCAATTTCATTTTATAACCTACTTTTCAGTTTTATTGTTATTCTTTTGATTTCCTAAATATGATTACTTGTTTGTGTTGGATGTTGTGGTTGTGTTGCTAATATGCGGTTGTCATTGATGTCAACACTATTAGCATTAATGTATTTGAAGTTGTATATGTCGAGGATATTGAGAAAATTGTAAAGAAGTGAGTTGCAGGTTGTTAGTGGTGAAGTGAAGTTCAGTATGTCGGTTATTTTTGTACGTTGATGATTAGAGGTTGTGGAATAAAGGGTTTGTTGCTGAGTGTATCTAGTTTATCCATGTCGAGTTTCAAAGATCTACGTGAAGATTTGATTGAGTTATGAAGATTTTCATTCTGACAATTTTTCTGTTTCTTCAGTTGGTGTTCTTGATTGAAGATGATGTTATTTCAGTTAATTCACTTGTTGTGGATGTTTCTAGATCGTTCTCTATCTTTGTTGCACGTCCACATTGATTGTTGTGTTTGTGGTTGGCAATTTTCTCTTGCGTGTTCATGTTTTTCTTGTTCTTGGCCGACATAGTGTTCGTAGCGTGTTGTGGATCTTCGAGGAGAAATTAATTGAAGTGTCTCCGTGCTGGAGATGTTTTGGGTCATCATCAAGCTGTGGCCAACCTTGGTTGATTCGCATTAATAATCTTAAATGTTTTGGGCCGATAGTTCATATTCATTTTATTATTTCTTTATGGCCGACTTGTAGCGATGAAATTTCTTTTTGCGGATATATAAGAGCGATTGTTTATTCAAATTGAAGTGTGTAAGAGTCTGTAAGAGGGTGCAAGAAGGTGCGAGTGTATGCCAAAGTGTGCTTCTGTGTGTGTATGTGCGAATATCATTCGAATGAAGAGTAGAGTGTGAAGAAGTGTGTAGAAGAGTGAAGAATTGTTTATGTGCTTAATTGGAACTGTAATCAGGCATTAGCAGATGCTATTTTCTCAGTTCAAAATCCAGATGGCTGTAATCCGAATCTCTTTGTAAGACAGTGTGTCTTCCTTTGTAATTGAGTAGTGAGCTCTAGGAAGTGTGCCTGAATGCATGTGCATTCCCCATATTTCATTTTCATTATACTTTTAACAGGGTATAATCTTGTGGACTAACCTCCACCGTGGTTTTTCCCCTAATAGGGTTTCCACATAAAAAACCTATTGATGATTTATGCTTTCATGGTTATTTATTAGATCTGAGAATAAGGTTAATAAGTTGAATAAGTTTTGAATTTATGTGAAAACTGATTCACCCCCCCTCTCAGTTGTCTGCCCTCGTGTTGCCAACAATTGGTATCAGAGCAGGTTCCTTGGAAGAAGTTTAATAGCTTGAGGTGATCCAGGATGGCAAGTTACAAGAAGGATAGTCCGAGATTTGATGGAACAAATTATTCTTTGTGGAAGACTCGAATGGAGTGCCATTTGAGATGCATTGGTGAACCCTACTGGAGCATTACAAGTAATAGGTATGTTATTCCACCAAATAGTACATATGTTGAGTATAATATCTGGGCTAAGGAAGCCTTGTTGAGTGCTTTGAATGATTCTGAGATGACAAATGTTATGGATTTGAAGACTTCTCATGAGATTTGGAAAAAGTTGGAAACCTTGTATGAAGGTGATGCTAATGTGAAGATTGCTAAGTTGCAGAGTTTGAAAGGGAAATATGAAAGGTTGAGAGTGGGTGATGATGAGAACATTAATACTTTCATGCAAAGAGTGAATGAACTTGTGTGTGGTATTAGATGTGCTAGTGGGAAGATAGACAAATCTGAGACTGTTGCTAAAGTGCTTAGATCCCTGCCTGATTCTTACAAAGTCAAAGCTAGTGCTATTGAAGAGCTTCAGACTGTAACAAACATAACCATAGATACGTTGGTTGGTAAGCCGTCTGCTTTTGAGTTGAGCGAATTTGGTGATGCCCTTCCTAAGGTTGAATCTGTATTTAAGGCTACTACTTCCATAAGAGATAGACAAAGATATGATCCGGGTGAGAGTTCATCTAGAAAGACATTCAAGTATGAGGATGAAATTTGACATATTGAAGAAGAAGAAAGAGAGCTAGAAGAGCTGGAAGCACTTATTGTCAAAAGAGTACCGAGAGGAAAAGCTAAGTATGAAGGAAAATTGCCTCTTAAATATTTTTCTTGCAATAAGATAGGTCATTTTGCATCAAGGAGTCCAGAAAGAGTTGCTAAACCAAGACATAACAAGCCTAAATTTCAGAAGAAGTGTTACTATGCTGCTGATGAAGGTGTGACAGATGATGAATTTGATAAAGGAAATAGAAGTGATGAGAATGGGTATTTATTGCTATCAAAGAAAATAGTCTTGTATCTACTGAATCTGCTGGTTGTACAAATGTGGAGAAAGCCCTAGCTACTCGAGTTGAAGAAAAAGATGAATGGGTGATTGATAGTGGATGTTCACATCATATGACAGGAGACAAAAATAAGTTTTTAAGCTTGGAAAAGTATGATGGTGGTGTTGTGAGATTTGGTGATAATACAGCTAGTGTGATCTGTGGAAGAGGATGCATTTCTCTTGATGGTAAGCATAATACTGATGATGTTTTGTATGTGGAAGGCTTGAAACATAATCTTTTGAGTGTTGATCAAATGGTTGATAAGGGATATAATCTTCAGTTCAAGGATGGAAAGTGCAAAATATTAAGTTCCAGAAATGAAATTGCATCAGGTACAAAAAAAAAAGGTAATATCTTTCACTTGAGTGCTGCTAGTAAAAGTTGTTTGATTGCTCAAGTTGATGAAAGTTGGTTATGGCATAAGAGGTTGTGTCATGTTAACTTTGATAATATTGTCAAGATAAGTTCCACTAAGGATGTGAGAGATCTACCTAAGTTGGTGAAACCTACTAATGCAATATGCAAGGAATGCCAATTAGGAAAGCAAACTAGGATTTCATTTCAGAGTAAAAAGCATTGTTCAAATGAATTGTTAGAGCTTGTGCATACTAATATGTGTGGTCCCTCTAAGGTCAGAAGTTTACAAGGTTATAGGTATTTCATGTTACTCATTGATGATCATTCTAGAATGGTATGGGTTACTTTCTTAAGGGAGAAATCTGAAGCACTGGAAAAGTTCAAGATCTTTAAAGCTATGGTTGAGACACAGACAGGTTTGAAGGTTAAATTTTTGAGATCAGATAGAGGTGGTGAATTCACTTCTGGTGAATTTAATTCTTTTTGTAAAGAACATGGAATAAAGAGATAATTATCTGCACCGTGGACCCCTCAACAAAATGGAGTTGTGGAAAGGAAGAACAAAACAATTGAAGATGTTGCTAGAAAAATGATGCTGGAAGGAAATGTTCCTCATATCTATTGGAGAGAAGCTGTTAGTACTGCTGTGTACACACTCAACCAGGTACAAATAAAAGGTGATACTGGTAAGACCCCTTTTGAGCTATGGACTAGTCAAAATCCTACTGTTAAATACTTCAAGATATTTGGAAGTAAATGTTATATTAAGAGAGATGAAGACATAGGAAATTTTGATGCTAGGAGTGATGAAGGTATCTTTCTAGGTTATTCTACTAAAAGCAAGGCCTACCGGTGTTCCAATAAAAGATTGAAGACAAAGGTTGAAAGTGAAAATGTTAAGGTTGATGAAGACTTAGGTACACTATCCAGAACTTGTGGATATGACTCTGATGATCAAGATAACAATACAAACAAAGGAAATCAAGTTCATACTACAAATCAAGTGCAAATCAATCTGGTAAATCAAGAAAATGAAGAAGGAGAAACTAGTGAAAGAGAAGAAGAGAGATTAGAAGAAATTGAAGTTGAAGAACATCCTAAGAAAACTCCGAGGTAAGTAAGACTGAATCATTTAGAAGATCAAATTATAGGTGATAAGAACAAAGGTGTCCAGACTATGAGAAAGATTGTAGAAGAGTATTGCTTGATTTCAAAGACTGAGCCTACTAGTGTGAATGAAGCATGCAAAGATGAGCATTGGGTTGAGGCAATGAAAGAAGAGTTAAAACAGATTGAGAAAAATGATACATGGATTCTTGTTCCTAGACCTAAGGATAAGAATGTCATTGGAACCAAATGGGTCTTTAGAAACAAACTGAATGAGCAAGGTGAAGTGGTTAGAAACAAAGCAAGACTGGTATGTAAAGGATATTCATAGATGGAAGGAATTGATTTTGAAGAGACCTTTGCCCCTGTTGCTAGAATTGAAGCTGTAAGATTATTTCTTGCCTATGTTGCTCACAAGAACTACAAAGTTTATCAGATGGATGTAAAATCAACTTTTCTAAATGGTGAATTGGAAGAAGAAGTGTATGTTGAGCATCCTGATGGATTCCAATTGACTGATAAGGAAGATATGGTGTGTCGGTTAAAGAAAGCATTGTATGGACTCAAGCAAGCCCCTAGAGCATGGTATGCAAGATTGGATAAGTATTTGCTGAAGCTTGGATTTAACAAAGGTACTGCGATAGTAATCTATATTTCAAGATTGATCAGAATAAAGATTTGATTGTTGAAGTCTTTGTTGATGATATCATTTTTGGAGGAGATGATGGTTTGTGCATGAAGTTTGCTAATGAGATGCATAATGAATTTGAGATGTCCATGATTGGTGAGATGAAATTCTTTTCGGGATTGCAAATTACTCAGTTAGATAAAGGGTTTTTATATCTCAGTCCAAGTATGTGAAGGAATTGCTAAAGAAGTTCGGTATGGAAGATTCAAAGCCAGTTGGTACACCCATGGTGACCAGATGCAAGTTGACAACAAAAGATGATTCTCCGAAAGTAAATCAGACAAGATACAAATCAATGATTGGTGGATTGCTGTATTTTACTCAAACTAGGCCTGATATCATGAATGTTGTATGTATTGTTGCAAGATTTCAATCTAATTTGAAGGAATCTCATGTGACTGTTGTGAAGAAAATTTTCAGATACTTGAAGGGAACTGTTGATCTTGGCCTATGGTATCCTAAAGATGATGATCTTACCTTGAGTGCCTTTACTATGCTGATTGGGCAGGAGATGTGAATGACAAAAAAAGTACTAGTGGTGGTGCATTTTTCTTGGGTAAGAAGCTAATTTCATGGTTAACCAAGAAGCATAATGCAATTTCCTTGTCTACTGCAGAGGCTGAATACATTGCTACTGCTAACAATTGTACTCAAGTCCTATGGATGAAGTAGATGTTGAAGCATATCAAAATTATATATGATGAGCCTATTGCTATATTCTGTGATAACTCAAGTGCTATTAACATTTCCAAGAATCCGGTGTTGCATTAAAAAACAAAGCATATATCTATCAAGTTTCACTTTTTGAGGGAGAAGGTAAGTGAAAAGGAAGTCAGACTGGAGTATGTGCCTACTAAGGAGTAGATTGCAGACATCTTTACCAAGTCATTTCCTAAGGATACTTTTGAGTATCTCAGAGGGAAGTTAGGGGTGATTACCCCTCCTAATCAGAACTAAGGATGCATTGCTTTGCATCAGTCCATGCATTTCATGATCATATCTTTCTTCGGATTGATGTTGTGGTGGCCGCTACTCAGGGGGAGTAGTCAGATGTTTAGATGTTTAGATATGTGGTTCAAAGCTTAGAGATCTTTGTCATTGATGTCAAAGAGGGAGAAGAGTCATGTGAAAAAATTGGTGATTATTTGAGGAGAAGATCCTTGTGGGGAAAAGATTATGTGAAAGTATTGAGGAGAAGATGAGTCAAATCCTAAGGGGGAGTAAGTGTCAAGAGTTAGTTGCGTTGATGGTGTTTTTCACATCATGTGTTGCCATCAATGCCAAAGGGGGAGGTTGTTGGATGTTTTGGTTGTGTTGATGATATGTGGTTGTCATTGATGTCAACACTATTAGCATTAATGTATTTGAAGCTGTATATGTCGAGGATATTGAGAAAATTGTAAAGAAATGAGTTGTAGGTTGTCAGTGGTGAAGTGAAGTTCAGTATGTCAGTTATTTTTGTATGTTGATGATTAGAGGTTGTGGACTAAAGGGTTTGTTTTTGAGTGTATCTAGTTTATCCATGTTGAGTTTCAAAGATCCGCGTGAAGATTTGATCGAGTTATGAAGATTTTCATTTTGACAATTTTTTTGTTTCTTCAGTTGGTGTTCTTGATTGAAGATGATGCTATTTCAGTTAGTTCAATTGTTGTGTATGCTTCTCTTGTGATTCGTGATCCTTGTGGATGTTTCTAGATCGTTCTCTATCTTTGTTGCACGTCTGCATTGATCGTTGTGCTTGTGGTTGGCAATTTTCTCTTGCGTGTTCATGTTTTTCTTGTTCTTGGCCAACATAGTGTTTGTAGCATGTTGTGGATCTTCGAGGATAAATTAATTGAAGTGTCTTCGTACTGGAGATGCTATTTTGGGTCGTCACTAAGTTGTGGCCGACCTTGGTTGATTCACATTAATAATCTTAAATGTTTTGGGCCGACAGTTTATATTCATTTTATTATTTCTTTATGGCTGACTTGTAGCGATGAAATTTCTTGTTGCGAATATATAAGAGCGACTGTTTATTCAAATTGAAGTGTGTAAGAGTGTGTAAGAGGGTGCAAGAAGGTGTGAGTGTATGCCAGAGTGTGCTTCTGTGTGTGTATGTACAAATATCATTCGAAGGCAGAGCAAAGTGTGAAGAAGTGTGTAGAAGAGTGAATAATTGTTTATGTGCTTAATTGGAACTGTAATCAAGCATTAGCAGATGCTATTTTCTCAGTTCAAATCTGAATGGCTGTAATTCGAATCTCTTTGTAAGACAGCGGGTCTTCCTTTGTAATTGAGCAGTGAACTCTAGGAAGTGTGCATGAATGCATGCGCATTCCCCAGATTTCATTTTCATTATACTTTTAACAGGGTATAATCTTGTGGACTAACCTCCACCGTGGTTTTTCCCCTAATAGGGTTTCCACATAAAAAATATTGGTGTTATGTGTGTTTCTGATGTATTGATGATTTATGCTTTCATGGTTATTTATCAGATTTGAGAAAAAAGGTTAATAAGTTGAATAAGTTTTGAATTTCTGTGACAATTGATTCACCCCCCCTCTCAGTTGTTTGCCCTTGTGTTGCCAACAGTTTGTAGATTGAATGCATTTTTGCAAATATTTCTTGCAGGTTAAAGAAGGTTTGTTTGTAGGTTGATTTGTTTTCTAGATCTGAAGTTGATAGAGGTTCTCCAATTCTTTTTTAGATTGCAGAGTTGAGATAGTTTTTCCAATTTTACTATTTTCAAAGAATATTGTCACTGGTGCTTTATTTATTGAAGCATCCAAATTTGATTTGAGGATGCTCCCTTCCCATTGCCAATCTAGTGTTGAAATCCTTATGAGGTCAAGTGAACTAGATAACATCTATTTTTGCTATGTGCTTGATGATACACAACACATATATAAGTTCATAAATTGTATGGATGAATTTGATAGCTATTTGATTGATCAAAATCCCATGGTTGAGGTAAAGGATGTTAAAGAGATAGTATTGGGTAATGGAATATTACAATTGAAAACTAACACCATTCCTAAAGGACTAGTGGAGTTGGAAAGAATGTTAGGTTGATCAATACAAGAGTAGAAGTAAACCTATCGATGATGACAATATTTAAGGTGTAAATTTAGATACTAAAAAGCCTACAAGGAAGACTTGTTTCAACACACAATTCCTCTCCACCTTGATACAAAACCTTTCCAAAAAAATAAAGGTTGATAAATCCCATACTTGCTCCACAAATGTAGACGGAATAAATGAAGTTGAAGGAAGGAGGTATTATCAAACCTATATGACACTCTAAATGAATTTAAAACATTGTTCCATTCAAAAATAATAGTGGAGAGATAAGGTTGTGCATAGAATTCAAGAATTTTAATATTAAATATCTTAAGGATATCTTCCCACTTCTAAGCATGGATCATCTATTATAGATTGTAATTGGTTTATAAATGATGTCAATGATGGATGGATTCTTAAAATACAATCAAGTAGTGGTTAAGGTGTTAAAATAACACAAGACTATATTTCCTACTTCTTGTGGCACTTATGTTTATGTGAGAATTCCATTCAAAGAGTAATGGATGTTTCCTTTGTAGGCTATATTGATGAAACTTGGTGGTGTACTAAGATGACCTAACAACCTACTCCAAGGAAATGAAAGATAATTACAAGAAATTAGAAAAAATTATATAACACAATTCCTTGAGTGTGAGATTTGTTTAAATCCCAATAAGTGCATATATTGGTGTAGAAGAAGGTAAGTTTTTAGGATGCATTGTAGTATCAAAGGATTGGGAAAGGATAGATCTAGAGAGATTAAAAGAAATTTATCTCATCCTAGGCCTCAAACTATCAAAGATATGTAATATTTCTTTGAAAAAGTCAACTTTGTTAGGAGGTCCATCCCTAACATTGCTAAGAAGACCAAGGCAATATCCAACATGCTAAAGAAAGAACAATCAATTAGATGGAGTGAAGAATTGAAAAATACATTTACTGAGATCAAGGAAGCTCTTAAAGAAGAATTGGTCATGGTAATTCCAAACTATTCTAAGTCTTTCTAGTTTTTCTTATTTTTTTTATTCTATATTATTGCTAATGTATTGCTTCGAAAGAACAAGGATGGATATGAGAAGCCCATTGCATTTTTTAGGAAGACTTTATAAGGTGTTTAAGTGAGGTATTAAATCATGGCAAATATATCTCTTTCTCTTGTCAAAGCTATCAAAAGTTATAATTCATATTTGATAGGTGCAAAGACTATTCCATATATGCCACATGCAAGTCTAAGACTCAACAAGAGACATCAAGTAAAATGTGTAGATGGATCAATACAATCCAAGATATGATATGGAGGTGCAAGTTACAAATTTGGATAGAGGTCAAAGCCTAGCCAATTTGATGATAGATGCAAATTTGGATGCAACTAAAGTTATTGAGGTAAATTATAAGTATGTTTGATCCTTTTTCAATTAAAAAATGATCCATGCTATGAGGATGTTATATTTTACTTGGAGAATATGAAAATGTCCCCTTGAAATGAATGATAATCAAGATAAATGCTTAAGTTTCAATCCCAAAGGTATGTGTTGATGCATGATGAATTAATATGGAGATATCATAATGGGATGTTGCTCAAATTCTTAGATAAAACAATCCTCTAAATCGATGAGAAAAAGCTATTGAGGTATTTTTGGAGGACATTTAAAGGGAAATACCATTATGTATAGTATCCTTAGATTAGTATATTGGCAGTCTACATTGTTCAAGGATGTGGTTGAGACGATGAGAAAGTGTGACACCTATTGGATATTTTTAGGTAAACTGAAGTATGCAAGTGCTCTCCCTCTTGTACCGATAATGGTTAAGGATCATTTGAACAATGGGGTATTGATATCATAGATGAAATCCAAGAAAGATCAAGCAGTGGATACAAATGGATTCTTCTAGGCACCAAGTACCTCACCAAATGGGTTGAGGAAATTTCTACTAATAATGCTACAACTAACGTGGTAGTCTATTTCTTATTGAACAATATAATCACAAGGTTTAGTGTGCCTACAAGAATTATTGTTAATAATACCAAGTGTTTTTAATCCCAAAATATCTCAAGTTTGTGCATTATGAAAGTGATCTAATTCTCTCATCTTGGATTATCATCTTGACGGAAATAGACAAGTTGGACCCATCAATAAGAGCCTCATTAAAATCATCAAAAGGACATTAAATATGAATACGAAGAAATGTGATGATAAGTTGAAGTATGCACTATGGGTTGATAGAATAACTTACAAAGTAGCTATTGATATGAACCAATTTGAATTATTGTATGGAATGTTTGCTAAGATGCTAATTAGATTGAAGCTAGTAGTGTACAAATTGTTGAGTGATGTTGAAGAAGAAGGAAATGATGTAATCTCTCAAACAATATTGGAGCTAGTTAAATTTGATGAAAACATCACTAATTCCTTTTATTTGACAACAAAAGTGAACAAAAAAATATCTATTTGAAAAGAGGGAACTTCAAATAAATGTCCATGTTGGTGATAAGGTCCTAATGTGGAATGCTAAAGCCAACATAAAGGAAAAATGGAAAATTTGATTCATTATGTCTTGAGTCATATGAAGTTGTAGAGGAGTTTGGTAACAACTTGTACCACCTCAAGGACTTAATTGGAGATTTGATGGAGTTTCCAATTCATAGTCAATGCCAAGCATTATTGATCATAAGTAATGGTGTTTTAGCTTGTACATAGTGTGTTTTGTGTGTGTTATCTTTGTGCAATCATGACCTCTATTGTTCATGATGAAGTGTTATTCTCCCAGTCCACTCTTTGGTGTCCCCTTTTGCAATCTACTCCCAAATATTGAATTTTTTTGGTACCTACAAGAGACACATCCCTAATTAGAGCCAATGTTGGGAATCAATTTGATAGTGCCAAAACTTTCTCAGGCCCCAGTCCCCTTATGTGCTAGGCATAATTCTATCCATCATTCTATAACCAATTTGAGAAATATTTCAATGGGTCTTCCATTGTCAAATTTTCCTAAGTGATATTCCTTTTCATCCTTTATATCCCTATCCAATGCTAGAAGTTGCAAAAATATCCAAAAAAGTCATATGTTTGTGAGTGTTTTAGCTATTTTCTATAATTCTTGTGGAATTGCAAAGTTTAGGTGGACTATAAGACATTTCTTTTTCATCCAATGTCTTGTCTTAACCTCTTGTTCTTCCTAAGCTCCTTACAAGATCTTTTGGGTCCTCCCTTTCTATTTTTATCACTTATTCTTGTTTGCAAGATTTTGATGTACATATAGACATTTTTCCTTACATCCCGACCTCCCTTCCTTTATTGTAAACTTGCAATTGTTAGAGTAATCATGCATTAGCTAATAATTAATTAATATTTAATTGATTAGTATTCTAATTTATTCTCATGCACTTAAGCTAAACTTAGGAGTGCTTTTATGCTTTTAGGGTTTTTCTCCTATAGCACTCAACCCTCATTGTAATTCATTCTCGAGCTTTCATATCTTTTTGATAGTCTCTTGCTTTTGTAGCTTTTTCTTGTTGAGGAATATTGCACATATTGTTTGCAAATCTCTTGTGTGGAAGGTGTCTTTGTTCGTTGTTCTTCACAATTCTAGCATGGTATTAGAGTGTGGATTCAACAAACCCCTTCTTGATTTATGAGGGTTTTTTTTCTTCAATAAGGGTTACAGGCTTCAGATTTGAATCCCCTTTGCTTTTTTGAAATTTTTGGAGGCGGGCATTTTTTGGTGCATTTTGGCATGAAAAGGACCTCATCGTTGGATTTAGACCTATTGAGGAAGTCAAAATTTCCTTTTGTTTGGCTTGATTTGGACTCCTGAGGTCAGATCTATGAGGGTTTGAAGTGGTTGCTTTTTTACTGGATTTGGAGGGTAGCTACGTTTTTAGAGCATTTTGGCATGGAAAGGACCTCACCGTTGTGTTTAGGAGGCTGATTCCACAAATTATGACTATAAATTTGATCTATTTCATCGTTGGGAACTTTAGAGGCAATTTTATTTTGCATAGGGGCTAGTACGGCCCCTATGCATGAAAATAAAAAAATTAACATAGGCGTGGCTTTTTATTTTTCGATTTAAATTTTTTTGTAAAATATTTTAAAAAATTTGCAAGGTAGATTTATTATTTGTGGAGGCAATTTATTTAATTTTTTCTTGGGCAAGGGAGCCTTGTACAATCCATCTGGAGTAGCATTTAAGCCGCTTGACGACTGTCTTGGCATGCTGACCGACGAGGCCTTACAACCCTTGCCGGCGGTCATTTCATGTCGCCCAATAGCTAACAAAAACCAACCCCTTAAAATATTTTCGTTGGCCCACCCATTGAGTTTTTTGATCATTCTTTTTTGCTTTGCAAACTACCACACAAAAATTCAGCCAACCGTAAAATCTTTTCCGACGTTTTCCAAATTCCTCAGTGCTCCTTGAATTTTCCCAACCAATGGTCAAATTTCTCCGATAATTTTTCATTTTCTGACAATTTTGTGCTTTTTTGAGCATGCACTTGATTTCCGGTGGTCACCAAATTTTTCTGGCAATAGGGGCGAACATGGAATCTTTGACATATTCCAATAGGATCATCGATATATTCCAACGATTTTTTTTCCAAGAGCTGTATTTTTTTCCGATAACCCAAGGAATATTCCACGAATATTATGTTGACATCATGTTGATGTTAGCATGACATCATCCATACAGATTGGTCACTTGGACCCTTCAAGACCCCTTTGTGCCCTAAAGGGGGTCTTTTTTCTTTTGGCTATTACTTGGGTGTACGATGTCAAATTTTGATAAACAAGATATCATCAAAAACTTGGTTCAGTGAAATTTCCAATGGTGTGGGTCTCATCACTTATTTTTGTTGTTGGTACATTCTACAACCTATTGAAATTAGAGGTTTTTTTCAATCTTGAGCTCATAAATTTTGACCAATTTCTTTGTTTTTCATGATTCTAGTGGCATCGGAACTGCCTTTCAGAGATCTTCATAGCCATATATGCACTTTTTTCATATTTCTTTTCGGGTAGATTTTATTCAGGTTTTGGTGTTTTCACACTTTGGTGAATTACTTGAACATCATAGCTTCTGGAAACTTGTTGTTTGCATGGGATGACTCATTTTTGGCTATTCTACATGTATTTCCAGTATTCTGTCCTATTTGAGGATTGTAGACATATTTTTCATGTACATTCTCTTTTGTAGACACACTAAGATAAAGTGTCATTATGGTGTATATTTTTTGAGGATTTTGCACATCCTATTGTGCCCTTTTGTATTCACACTATGATATAAAGTGCCATGGGGGGTTTGATGTTTGTCTTTGGTTTTCCATCATACCTTTGTCAAGTGAGGGTCCCTTCCACGACAATAGTGAATCCTAGTGATTCTTGCCTAATGCGTTTGTGCCTTAGTTTGCACACCCTTTTATTTGTAGTTGTTTCTCCTACATGCACTTCCTGGTTTCACGTAGTTTCAATGTTCATGTCATGTGGCTCTCCCTTTTTCAGTATTATGGGGGGGGTTTCTACTGTTGGTGCTAATGCTTCCTTGGTTTTGTAGTTGGAGTGATCTACGTATCTAGTTCTTGTTCCTATGTACTTTCAAATGCAACGTACATCAACAACTAGTTACATGCATTTCAGTGAGATGGATCATTTACCATATGGACACTCTTCCAGTCCTATTTTTGGAGGTTCTTTATTTTAGCACTATATCGGTCATCATTTCATAGGAGTCTACAACTTCTTCGTGCTTTAGTGATGTTCTACATGTTCCTCTTTTTCAAGACATTGTTTTGGTTGGAGGCTTTTGAGTCCTTCACACCTTGATTTGGAGGCTTTTTCAGTCCTTCATTTGCCTTTCTCTCTTTTGGAGAGGAGGTTTCTCCCATAGTGGTTTTCTCATTTTCTCTAGCTTTGAGAGATTTTTTGTTTGTACATGGGT
Source organism: Sequoia sempervirens (assembly GCA_007258455.2). Classification (NCBI taxonomy): domain Eukaryota; kingdom Viridiplantae; phylum Streptophyta; class Pinopsida; order Cupressales; family Cupressaceae; genus Sequoia; species Sequoia sempervirens. Next base: position 10,093,564 of record VDFB02000019.1, read on the forward strand.
ACCTCACCAGGCCTTGTTTGTCAAGACCCATCATGCATTCTTTTTAGAGTTTTTAGCTACTCCATAAGTTCATCTTAAGGGGGGTGTTAGAGTAATCATGCATTAGCTAATAATTAATTAATCTTTAATTGATTACTAGTCTAATTTATTCTCATGCACTTAAGCTAAACTTAGGAGTGCTTTTATGTTTTTAGGGTTTTGCTCCTATATAGTACTCAACCCTAATTGTAATTAATTCTCGAACTTTCATATCTTTTTAATAGTCTCTTGCTTATGTAGCTTTTTCTTGTTGAGGAATATTGCACATATTGTTTGCAGATCTCTTGCGTCGAAGGTGCATTTATTTGTTGTTTGATCCTATGGCTCATGGTTTTGTGGTTTTTCACAATTCGAAAAGCCATATGCCATTTCATCCATCCTTGCAAAATTTCATAGTTGAATTAGATTTAATCATTTTCCTCTCCATTTTCTCCCACGCTCATGTTTAGTTCTACATGATTTTCTCGCATCATTTCTACTTCCCTCATCACAAAATTCTTGTGCACTTATAAACTTCTTCTAGTTTTGTGTCCAATTTTGATTGTAATTCTTGCCCTGTTTTCCCACACCCCTCATTCCACTCATCCTCACCTAGTTGTGGATTTTTATTGAATTTCTAAACTTTCATTCCCATGTCTAGTTCTCACCTTTAGTTTGGCACTAAAGTTTCCTTCTTATCCTTCCTCATTTTCTTACATTCCATCAAATTCCTTCAGGTAGCCTCGATTTCTCTTCTCATCTCTACTTTTGCATCAAAAAGAGGTAACAAGTTTGTAATTAAATTTTATAACTAAATGTCTCCTTGGCTATTTGTAGATATTTAAGGAAGTTTCTAAGTGATGAATTGTGATAGGTTTCTAGCTTAGAGTTTTCTCTTGTCATAGTTATTGGTATGATTGTAATAAGAGCTTGACAAGTGTCACAATAATTTAAAGTTATTATGAATATTACTTGCAATCTCTTCCTTATTGCAAATGTATTTTCAAAGTTTGAAGAGAGATTATTATGTTCAATTGTTTGATATAATATCTCTATTTTTATTTATATATTGTTCTTTTAGGAAAATTGTGACTCTATAACCCACTATATAAGGCATCGGTCTTGAAAATCTACAACCTACCATACACCCAAAAGGAAAATATCTTTCACAATAATTTTAGAAGTAGGATAATTTATTCATATGCATTTCATGACTTACTAATCCATCCAAGGAAGCATCTATAGCAAACCATAATAATTTTATCTTTAGAAATCATGTTTTCCATACCCATCGTGTAGTTGTGCAATGATGTCCTTACAATATTAATAATGGTGTTATGTGTGTAGTTAGTCTTTGGTCTAATGAAATCCTTTGGGGCCAAGTGTGTATTGGATCTATCACAAAATTTTAATTTTTCCCATCTTCAGTTGTGATTAATCTTGTTAATGATACATCTAGGAATACATTCTTGGGTTTTGTTGAGCCCAAAGTGAAAGAGAGATTATCCACTATTAGCAATTGATCTTTAATCCATCATATTTCTTGATGAGATTATCAATACCCCATCAAGACTACACTTTCTTGGGTTTGAAGTAGAGTGTTTCCTCTAGAAGTGTGAGCAACAGTTCTAAGACACAACACAAAGGAATTTTATGATCTTGTTAATGGATTATTAAGATATTTTTTAATTATTTTATAAAATTGTCTGCTTGCAAGTTGTGCATATAGAGTCTAGCTTATGTGTATGATTGTGAAGCATAGTCCTCATTTCTATCTTCTATAAGAAGTTTTCTCATGGTTTACATTGGTAATATTATTTGTTTATGAAATATTGACTCTAGTTCCCATAAATGATAATGGTACTCATTTGCTATATGTTCAACTTGCTATCATTTCATCACATTTGTGAAAAAAAAAAAACCAACCTTTTGTAATATTTCATTTGCCTTGGTACCACAAAGTGTTTGCGTGTTTGCCAAATATTATTTATAATGAGATATGCTTTGCCTTCATTATTACAATCTTGTATGAAATGATATATTGCATTGAACAATCTTAAGGGGTTAGGAAGAAGGCATTTCAATTTCAACATGGTTCTTACATCTTCTTATAGAGGTGTGATGTCCTTGTTTCCAAATAAACCAACATATAGGTGCTTAGTCACAATAAAATAGAATTTTCATACACATTGGGCATGGTTTATTTGAAGGTTTGTTTTACCATTATTCATCTCCAATTATCTCAAGAACACCTCAATAAATACCTCCCTTGGTCTAGAAAAACCTAAAAGTAAATATGAATTTACCTACTAAAAAACATTGGTCCATTGATGTTGGGTATGATAATAAGTTGTGCATTTCACCCTCGTTAACACACCCTTGAATCTAAGCAATAGTACATGCATTTAGAATTTGTAGATCCCATGTCTAAGCACCAACAAAACTCTTGTTGAGAGTTCATATGAAGTGGACACTCCTATCTGGTATATTAAAGGGATAATTTAGATTAACTAATGTTCCTTAGAATATCCCACAATTCTCCACCCCTTCTATAAACAAGCCATGATAGCTATTAGATGGAGTAAAGAAAATGATAGAACTAGGGGAGGGAAAATGGGCATATAAAATAGGTTTGTGTCTAGAACACAAAAAAACTTGTTGGAGGGTAGGAAAGGGATTAAAAGGAGAAGCATCAAAATATGTGGTTGAAGGACCCTCGAAAGAAGGGGGAAGTGTAATGACCTTAAGGGATATACCTACCATACGAAATTGATTATGTTGAGGGAATATGTTTCCATACATCTATAGATTTTGGTTTTGTGGAGTCACCGACTTATTTCCTCCGACATTTTAACCATCAACATGAATAATGTTAGTATCAATTAAGTCTTAAATTTTATTTTTAAATTCAATCCATCATTCTATATTATGTCTAAGAACTTTCTAATATTGGTAAAATGTCTTAGGATTTGAGCCCTTAGGTAGAGGAAGAGAAAGATTGAGTGGATAAGATATAATTAGAGATAAGATTAGCAATATAAAATTTTGTATGACATAAAAATTAGAATTGACTAGTTTAGTGAATTGTTAGTTAGGTTTTGGTTTAAAGGAAACAATGTTAGAAGAAATAGGTGAGGGTGGGGAAGAAGGTGCAAGAATAGGTGGAGATTGTTTGCCAATATATATATTATCTTTTTGTTCATGTTTATCATAATTAAAAATATTTTTATAAGGTTTGTTGGGGAGTTTAGAAAAATATGAGGTAGAAGTGGAAGAGGTAGTAGGAAGAAGAGAAGCAGTAGGATGATGAGATGTGTGTAGGAATTTTTCAATTCTCATCTCATAATTATGCAAGGTGGCACAAATATCAACAAAGTTAGAATAGTTTTGAAACTTTATTTTCTTTATGAAGACATGTTGGATTTTAATACCTGACATATGATAATGGATTTTAGCTAGTATAGATTGAAATCATTTTACATAATCACCACTCAGTAGGACCTTGCTTATAGTGTGTAAGATTACTAAGATTAGCTTCCATCCCTATCCAAAATTGAAAGTAACTTACAAAATCTTATGCTAGTGCATCAAAGGTCTTGATAAAGCCATGGGGGAGAAGCTAGGACCACCCTAAGGCATGGTCCTTAAGCATGCATAGGAAGAGTTCAACTAAGATGTTATTGCATATGTAATCAATGTATGCTATCTTAAACAACTATACATGAATGGGAGGGTTATCATTACCATCATAGAGAGAAATGTGTGAGGCCATAAATGCTAGAGAAAAATGATGTGCAAAAATATTAGAAGAGAGTAGATTATGATGGAGGTCTATGGTGGCCTCTTAAGAACCAAAAGCAATGACATATAACTTGTGTTGCATTTGTTGAAAATGGTGCAAGACATGGGGCATGGTAAGATTAGGTGGAGGTGGCAAGGGAGGAAGGAGAGAACTAGGGTGGCATTATATATGCAAGGATAAGAGGTGAATGCCAAAGATGTAATGAGAGAAAGTAAGGGCATGGGGAAAGATATTCGAGGAAAAGGAGATGGGAATGAAACAAAAGTGTATTGATGTGATGTTAAGGGAGAAGAAATTGAATTGATACGTGGATGTAGTAGGGTGGATAAATGAGATAGTAATGGAAGTATCAATATATGAGGGGATATGATCAAAGTAGGAAACAAGTGGAAAATGAGAGGTCAAAGGGAGAGATGGGATTATGGAAATATGTGAAGTAAAGGAGGAAAATGTTAAAGAGGAAAAATAATTCATCTTTATGGTTGGAGGAGATAGTTGTAAGAGAATGGTGGGAAGGAGGTTGAAATAATGGTGGTTTTTTTGATTGGGGAAGACAAGATTATGAGGGGTAATGGGTGGCAATAGGAGATGTCGTAGAAGTAGGTGTAACAACATTAACAAAAGTAGATGCACAAAAAGATGTAGAAGAAGCACTAAAGAAATTACGAGAAGGTGTATTAGCATGCTCCATATATTCTATAATTTGGAGCATATCTAGCCAAAAATACTATGTAATTAAAAGGTTGCCTAACAGGTCAATGAGCCCAAAAGTATTAGGTTCATCAACATGAATATTATTATTTTGGACTTCTTGGAGTTAGGCAACAATTTTAAGATGTATGCCCAACTAAGCTTCATAGTTAAAATTGTTAGGAGGTAGAAAGAATACAACATGATCCTTGAAAGAGACAGGGATAAATGAAGTTTGATCCATGTTAGGGTTGAAACGTGGGCTACAATAAGGAGGCCAAGAACTAGGTTAAGAGACATGGTATATATGATGAAAAGGGGTCATGAAATAAAAAGAGATGGATGATTATGGGTAGAGTGGATATAATATCATGTAAAATATGTCTATTAGAGGGTTGAAATGGATATGAATTATCTTAGGGTGGATTAGATGAATAGGATGTGAAGTAGGAGCAAGATATTAGCATTAGATGTGGTTAGATGGATATTTGGAAGAAAGGGAATATGTGTTGTGAGGTATGGGAAAGTGCAACAAGTGATTAGAAATAAAAGAAAATGGTGAAGATTGTATCGTATTGTTTCTTAAATAATAATAAAGCAAGGTAAGGATGTGATGAAAATATTTTTGGAAGCTTACAAGTTGCTAGTCTACTATGGAAAAATCTTTAAAACAAGGCATGTAAAGAGGCAAGCTCACCAAATGAAAGAAGCTAAAAATAACCCTCTAGGTGTTTGGTTGTTTAGTGTTTTTGATAAGGTGTAAAACAAGTTTTGAAGGGACCCGAAACCCTTTACAACCAAAGACAGAGCTGCAAAAAACCTGTAGCCAGCCAAGAAAAAAGCCCCCCCAAACAAGACACTTCAAGATTTACATTTAGAACTACTCTTGTGGGAGCGAAGAGTCATGTCAAAAGAAGGCTTAGAGAATTTTTCTTTCTTGCCCTTTATAGTTATCTAGCCTTCTTCCACTTGCGCTGCCTTAGCATGCCATGCCTGCATACTACAATCCAGAAGAAAATTGCCTGTAGCCACTGTCGCAGAGGTTTCATCAATTTGTCTTCCAGCAGGAAATGTCTTATCAGAAAGGCTACCAGATATGGCAGCTTGAGATCCATTCACACGCTCAACTAGGGTATCAATAGGAAAATCTTTGGTAGTATCAACAACCCCAACATTTGAGATGTCCAGAGAGGAAGCCCCATGAACTTGTGAATCCAACGCAACCACCTCAGAAAAGCTTCTATTTTGCTCTGGTTTCTTCTCAACCGTATAATGCTGTTGAGAGACACCTTTCCACCATGTAGCCGTTATTGCTTTCTTCTCTAATCCACATTGTGTAGCAACATGACCAGTTTTAAAACATCTTCAACAACAGAAGGGGACCCCTTCATAGTCCAAAGATTGGACCCAAGAACCCTTAGGAGATTTAAGTAAAATCTCAACATACAACCCTTTTGAAACATCCATTTCCACCAATATACGGGAAAAGGTGGAGTGAAAAATATCAAATGATTCATCATCCACCAACAAAAAATCTCCAAGAGCTTCACCCACCTCTTCTAAAAGAAATCTCCAATGTTTGGTTGTTTAGTGTTATATTAGCCTAGGGTTTTTGTTCTTTCTATGCACTAATCTATTATAACTATTATCTAAAATAATATTGGTAAATAATAGAAAAGAACAATTTCCTTTCAAATTATGAATTAAAACAACCTAGCGCTCAATTGGGAAATGGAGAATTGTAAGGAAAAAGAGAAAGAGAAGGAAAATGCATCCCTAGGTGTAATATTTGTTATTGGTAGCTAACAGAGTGATGCAAACTACAAAAGGAGCAAATCTAGAAAGTCACAACTCTCTATGATTAATCAAGGACCAATTGTAGTTACTTAGGTGTTTGAGGAGGCATAAAAGATGACTTGGAGAATTAAAGATCCATTAAACAAATGTATCTAGGTTGGAGTGCCTAGTTAGGGAACTTGTGAGGATTAAGACACTTGTGTATGGGATTGGAGGCCTTTTGTTGACCTCTACAAGGGTTAGAGCATTGTTGTTAGGTGCCTATGCAAATAAAAACTCACTAGGGCTCTAGGGGGGACAAAGATCACTAGAGTGCTAGGTACCTTGATCTACTACAACTTTGAAACATTTATAATAGATACTCTCCTTGCTATTTGTGTTCCAAATTTGGTTGGGGCCTAATAATGGTGTGAGTGTGTTAATAAAACCTATTAAAGAGCCTAAAAAATGATCTCTCAACATCTTTTACATTTTTTTTTTATAAAGATAGGTATGTTAGTTTAATTATTATTGCAAAATTATATTTGTTTAGTCTAAATTACCCTGAAACATACCAATTCCATAAGGCTTTTGCTTCTACCCTAATTTTTTTCTATGAACCTCACTCCCATTATATTACCATTTATAAAGAAGCATTCAATTCTTTTTGAAGGGTGTATGTGTTACTTATTCAACCTCTTTCATGTCCCATGAGTAGCAATCATTGAACTATTTTGCCAATTTGCACCTAGTACCTATGTCTGGGAGGAAACAATAATTGGTAGCTTCGCTTCACTCCATAACTACTTTGTTTTTTAACTTATTTTTATCAATATCCCAATTAACTTGTTGTAGGTAAATTCTAATTAAAGGATCATTTTAAATTTTTCATTTGCCAAGTTACATTCTAGCCAACAATCAAAGCAACATGACAAATACAAAATTATATTTCTCCTAAGCTCTTAAATATTGGTATTATCCAAATGATCAATTCTTAGATATAGGAATCAAAGCAACATTATACAACCATAAAATTTACCTTTGTCAAATTTAAAAAGAAAAAGGAAAATTTTACTTTAATAAAGTGCTTGGATATAGAATTTTTCATAATCATCCTTCCAAAATTACATTTCTTTGATCTTGAATCTCTTACACTAAAATTTATACATACTCAAATGTGTCAACAATGATTTAAGAGATTATTTTTATAGATAAAACAATACTTTAAGAATTACTTATCCATCTTACAATAGCTCTTGAATTGATACCAAACTATTCATAAATTTTATTTGTATAATTTTTTTAATTTATTACAAAAATTATTTTGTTATTGCACATCAATTATTAAATAATTATATTATAAAACAAACATTCAACAATATATTAATTTATTTTTTAAATGTAGAATAATACCCATCATTACCATGAACATTTTTTATTAGAATGAATGAAAAGGAAATACAATGAAAATCTTCCTGATTTTAATAGAGAAATTATGAAAATTCATTATATACAACTCAAATATGCAATTTTTCGTTGCATTGTAGGGTACCTTGTTAATCCACCCAATTTGGATTTAATTCATCTAGAACTACGAGCCATTTCTTTGATTTGTTGTTGCTCTTGCTACCGTTGCTATCATTGTTATTATTATTTGGATTAATATTAGAGATACTTTGACTATGCATAGAAGATTTGAAGGCAACGACATCATCATCATCATCCTCATCCTCATCCTCATCCTCATCCTCATCCTTGATCAAAAGGGGACATCGATTGTCGAGGATGATGAAGTTTTAACTTAAGCAAGCGAGAAACTTCATGTACACCTCCCCACTTCTCAAATGTTCGAGCTAAATCATAACGTCCTACACCAACACAAACACCAATATAAATAGTTATTACCCAACTCAAATCAAGAGGCTTATCAAGTAAAACATTATAATCCTCTAAATAATCCAAGAAATTATGAATCATTTCAAGTTTGTTTCCTCACTTTTCCCTAGATTTTTTACATATTATCCCTTAGCTTGACAACATGCACAAGGGAATTCGAGACAGTAGTCAATTGGTTTAATCTATAATTTTCAGTTTTTCCAAGACCTCTATGAAGTTGATATTCCTATTTGAATGTATCACAAGTTTTCGGCTTTTCGAGGCAATGAGGTATTATCACATCTATTTGCAAATACTCCCTAAACTGCTTAAAAATGACAAGAAGTTTAACAGGTTTGATACCTGTCAAGAAGCATTTGAATATTTGAAGCAAATAATTGAAAAAAAAAAAAAACTTACCCTGTATCAGAAAAAGTTTCATGTGTAGAGTTTTTCAATGTCCCAATCAGCACCATTCTCACCCAGTCGAGAGAAATTTGATCTACTTTTGTAATCACATATTTCTCAAGATGAATGAAATTATAATGTGTTAGAATAAAAAATATGTGATCTAGTGTAGTCATCGCATCGCATCAAAGAATTATCATAGTAGAACACGATAGAGAGAATACGAGGGAGACAAGATATGTTTGGTTACAAACGGTACTTCCTCTTTTATGACGGACTTATCACTCTTGTAGATAATTGAAGGTATGCCCCCTCGTTATAAAGCTCCTAAAAGGAGTAGGCTTTGAGTTGTGACTTGTCACTATTAATGGGCCTAGGATATAATATGTACTAACGAGCCTATATGCACCTACTAGATAGCTACAAATGTCTTCCAAGGGTCCACCACAGATATTAGTGTCTCATGAAAAATGTTCATAATTAAGATCAAAATTATGTTGCATAAGAACTTAATCCTGATTTGGAAGTGATCATAAACATATCTCCAAGTAATAAGAATGTGCATCACCTCATGAGCCAAATTTGCTTGTGCTCTATATGCTACAGTCCTTTAGTAAATCATTTGTCACTTTTTCTTGTTGATATGTAGTAACCACCCTTTACACTCAAAAAAAATTCAAGGTTGTCACTGGGATTTGAGAATTGCATATGCATCTGTTGCTTCCATCCACAATTGAAAGTGTGGATTTCTCATCTCCTCCCATCCCAAGCAAGATTTGGTCCTTGAATAAGCTTGAAGGAGAAACACATATTATGTCTAGGCCCATTAGGTACAAGGAGTTGTAGATAGAGAATCAAAAGTAATCTATCAACAAGAGTTAAAAAACCCATAGCAAAAAAATCTTTTTGGGAAAAAAATCAGCAAACCAAAAGTTCAAGATTTTTTGAAAAAATGGGGAAAAAATCGGATTTAAAAAAAAGGTAAAAAAATGTATAATAAGTGATAAAACTGATTTTTTTTTAATTGAAAGGCATTTCCATAGCAATAGAGTATAGAGAGCAAATAAAATGAGAGTTTAACTAATGAATCATAGAGAATAGATTTTGTTGTTTATATTCATATCATCTGATTACATTGCATTCCACATCTTTCAAAGCATTAGTTCACAATGCATAACTGATAGATGACAAAATTTCAATTACAATATAGTTTGTACAAAGTCAACCTATAAACTGAGTACAAAGTTTCAAAAAATCAAAAGTAGCTAATGACTCTTGCTAGTTGCTACTATAAATAGAGCTATGTTAGAGGGATGTAGGTCTTGATGATGAAGCTCCTGGGGCTTTGCCTCTCCTAAGTTGTTTAGTCAAATGAGTATCAAAGTTGGACTCCGCTAGGATCTCAAAAGCCTCAAGAAATTCATCACCATCAATCCACTCATTGTCTGGATCAAAAATTGCCTCAAAGAAATGTGTCTCATGGTGATGGAATGCCATGACAATCAATAGCAACCACATTTCTTTGAGGCAATTTTTCAACTAGTTCACTGCCTTGTCTATTATACCACATTTTTCATACATGTCTACCAAAGCATTTTATCAAACAGTTCACCGCCTTGCTGCTATGGCTAAAAGCCTAAAACAAGTGCTTCTGAACAAGCTATGGATGATTGGAAAAAATCTATCAAAGCATAATAGTAAACATCAAGCTATGGTCTCATGGTTTTTTTTGACACGAAAATCAGCATGATTTTATTCGCATTTTTTTGCAGGTTTTAAAGGCATTTTTTTTTTTTGGCAATTTTGCAGTTTGAAATGGGAAAAAATCGTTGACCAAAAGGTCAAAGATCTTTTCAAAAAATCGGGAAAAAATCATGTAGTCTACAGATTTTTTAAAAATCGGGATTAATCGGATTTTTTTCCATATTTCTATTTCATTGGTTAAACCTATTGAAAATTTATCCATTACTTGAAATGCTTGTCAACACCTCAAACATCTTCTACAACATTTGTCGACAACCACTCATCATCATTATCATCGATAGTGTATGTAGGAAACTCATTACTAAACGAGACCATAAAAAACATAATTTATACGCATGACAGATGGACTACCCCTATCAGCATCTCATAATCATTAAGAGTAGAAGATGATGCCTCAATAAAAAAAGTCATTTGAATGTCGTCTCAAGAATGGGAACAAGCTATCAAGAGGTATTACAAGTGTCCAAAAAGGAGAGGAATGCTAAATTTAGTCAAGCACTTCACACTAACATAAGGAGGACAATCACTCCTTCAAGCATAAAGAGTCGATAAGAAATGAAGTACAAATATTTGAATGAGACTGTGATGATGTTGTAGGAAAGAGAACAACTTCTCCTGTAGAACGCGAGAACCTTCAATAGCTCTTGGCATAGATTAATTAAATTTTTTGACACTTTTCCCAAGATAGATTATCAATACAGTTCACCATGGAATAACTCCTTCTAATCAAGTCAAAGGTAAATTCTAGAAGAGAAGTATACTTAATGTGAGACAACTCGATAAAATCTGAGGTCTACCCTAGATGACTGAGATACTGGTTATATGGGATTAACACTAAGTTACCGGTTCAGTTTTGGGTTTGGGTTCAGGTTCGAGGATCTGGTTTGTCAGTTCAAGTAATTTTATTTTTTGGTTATGTTCGTTTTGGGTTCAGTAATACAAAACATATAAAAATAAAAAATATATACATATTTGCAGTAGTAATTAAGTTCAAAATACACCACCATATTAATAGTCAAATAACATAGCAAAAATACACCACCACTTTCATAGTCAAATATTAAAATATTAGTGATACTCAAATGTCATGATATAGAATTATAAATTAAAGTTCAAACATAAAAATGTCAAGTGTTTACAGTCAGCCATTATTGATCATTGATTGATCTGAATCATATGGGTCATCAAAAAAAGCATCATCAACATCATTAGATGCTACATTTTGTGTAAGGTCTACATATACTTATTTGGGTCTCAAACAACCATAGAGTTTGGAAGGTCTACATATACTGATTTTTTATCAATTGATTGAAAATATAGCCAACTCCAAGTAACTCCTTACCATGCTTTTAAATAATGGCATTCCCAGCCCAATTCCATCCATTGCCACTAGGTGTTTATGGTATAAAATTTAACTGTTTATGTCATGATGGTGATTATCAAATACCAATAGAATTAATCTTTGCCTATGTTGACATTTATTTCTGATACCTTCAAATGTTAGTTTTTTTATTTTTAAGCATTTTACATTTTTTGAAATTGTATAAGCCAATTTGTATTTCTTTTCTGATAAAAAACATTTAAATAGCTTTCTATATTTGTTGCATCCAAGTACCATCTCCTGTACTAGTACCAGTTCCCGTTGCCATTCCTGTCTCCTCGTAACTATGGCTGATTATGATGAACTTTGAGAACAAGCATTTCAGAAGGCTCTCCCTATCTCTATCAATATTAGAAGACTTGCACTATCCTTGAAATAGACTGATTTACTGTTAAATATGGTGTAGAATAAGAATTTAAAATGTTTTTATCTTTAGAATAAGAATAGATTGAACCAGGTTCGAACTTTTCGGACCCACAGCCAGGGTTTCAAACCTTGATCGAACCCACAGGCAAAAAACCGGACCATGGTCTAATTTGCATCGAATCGAACCAGAACTTCGAACTAGGATCGAATCGGTTGAACCCGGGAGCATATCTGGGCGAACCGGTAACTTAGGATTAACACAATGGACATGCTCACCAAATCCTCCTTTAGTGTATCCCATCTTTCGAAGAATTTCCATCTGATGCCTCTTCATGGGCTCTAATAAGAGGTGTTGGTTATGTGAAGTCCAATGGGCGCTTATTTTCCCTCCTCTTTTCAGCCTCTTGGTATTCCATTCGAAGGCTTATTAAATAACCAAATGGATAATGTAATTATCATTGTATTTGCACAATTGAAAAGCTTGCTGTTGTATGTTGTAATAACCTGTGCCCAAGTTTGGTGGTTTTTACGATTTAATCCATTGAGAGTTGACAATGTAAACATGTTGTCAACAAATCACAAGATTTTACTCTGTAGATTAGGAGATCAGGTTATGGCAATATAGAGTAACTCGAACTATTGATTATGCTAGTCGGTAATGTATGTATGAATTATGATGGCAACAATAATAACAATGTTCTGATGCAATTTCTATAAATGAAAATTGAATTGATAATTAGTCCCAGAATGATAGTTTGATAATGAAATACAACTGCTTTCTCTATTTGATGAATACAATATTACGCGGTTGATTATGACATAGATTAGAGCATCAATATGACTGTTGTTTCTGATTTGTTCCTTCAAGGTCATGCAATTAATGATTATGAAACTGATGCCTCTTTGCTGTCTCAGATTTGTATTAATGTGCTTATGTGAATCCCATTTTGGCACTGTATCTGATATACCTAATTGTTTCATGCATCTAGTTAATAGGTTGATTATTGGCTCTTAAAGAGCACTTCAGATCTGCTGTGTAAATATATATGTATATCTTCCAAAAATGATTCCATGCCCCTCCTCTTCACTTCTTATTGTCTTTTATACCTTTCTCCTGAATGGAGCGGATGTGTCTTTTTGGAAAGAGATGTTCCTTCATCAAGCTTTGCTTCATGAAGTCAATTGATGCCACCTTAATATATCGCTGCCCTTTGCTTAATTTATTATCGTTGCATTATTGCTTATTCATTATACCATTCGTTATCTTTATTTAATCGCTACTTCAAAGGAGTATGATAATGGAACACAACCCGTGGAGAGTTGTTGAACCCCTGTCAACTCCTACGTCAGAGTCACAACAACCAATGACTGGAGCGGAGTCATATCATTTGTTGACGAATTAATTCAATGTCTGGTCAATATGGTTTGCATCTCCCGCGATAGTTTATTAATGCCTTCTCATTAAAGAATGTCTCGAGCAAGTATGAAACTCCATTTCACCTATGCTATCGCCGATTTGGACCTCCAACGACATGTTCCAAATAGAAGTCGATAAGGATAAGCGCTTAGCATCATTCGAAATCCGCTAGTATAGACAAGGAGCGCCGACTGGTTAATGAATGATGACTATGTTCATCTTTTTCTTGTAGATCTGATATTCACCAAACTACGCGATTGGTCAAAGGGATGCGACTGGGATGATAGTCGATAATCTCGATTCCTCATCTATTCGCCATCCTTAATTGCAGGCGGCTTCTATAGACTTCGATTGCTAGCAATAGATGGCACATAAATTAATTTGATGGCAATGACGATGAGTATCAGCCTCTTCACAACTGATGGATATTTGAACCAAAGACCCTAAAATGATTAATTATTGATCAAATGTAATCGATCAATAATGACTTCTCAAAGTGCAAATCGAACTCTAAAAAATGTCGGACATTACATATGTACAAACAAATAGTGATATTAATACAAAGATTTCCCCCGCTTCCTATGGATGTAGCCAAATTGGTGAACCACGAATATCTGGTGTCTTGTGTTCTTGTTGATTTAATTCTTGTATCTTTAATTTTTGTTTTGCAATTTATTTATCCACACTTGTTATTCAACAATTGGTATTAGAGCTCGATGAAGAAGTTGATCGAGAATTTGTGAAACAATTTTCGGGAAGATGAAAAAAGCAGATCAATGGAGAATCGAAAAATTCTCAGGGCAAAATTTTGGATTGTGGAAGATGCAGATGGAATCATTGCTGATTAAAGGAGACCTCTCACTCATGCTGGAAGAAAAATCCAAGAAGCCAAACACCATGACTGATGAGGAGTGGGGGAGATTGGATAAGAAGGCGAGAGCAACCATTATCCTCTCTTTATCCAGCAATGTTCTATTTAATGTTTCAGCTGAGAAGACATCAAAAGGATTGTGGGACAAATTGTGTGATATGTATGAGAGGGTTTCCACTTTGAACAAAGTTTTCCTGATGAAGAAATTGTATAACTTGAAGATGAAGGATGGAGGTAACGTGTCCTATCATCTCAACGAATTCAATACATTAATCAACCAACTGATCTCTATGAATATAAATTTGGAGGACAAAATCAAAGCCATCTTGTTGTTATGCTTTGTATCAGATGGCTAGGAAGGTGTGGTGATGGCAATTAGCAATTCAGTGTCTGGCAAAAATACAATCAAATTTTATGATGTTGTTGGTACTCTCCTTAGCGAAGATATGAGGAGAAAAAATCAAGGGACCTCATCGGGTGATGCCTTAATTTTTGGCAATAGAGGGAGACATCAAGTAAGAGGCAGAAATAATAATCGAAGGAGATCAAAATCTGCAAGAAGATCTAAGTCAAGGGGAAGAAATGGAGGTTGTTGGTTGTGTGGTAAAGGTGGTCACACCAAGAAGAATTGCTGGTCATATAAAAAGGTCCAAAATCAGCCAAAGGACAGCGAAGTAAACACCACATATGAACAAGATGAAGGTGCCTTGGTCTTGTCAACAAGTGAAGCTACAGCTGGTTCGTGGGTATTGGCCTCCAATGCCTCTTTTCACGCAACTCCATGCCAGGAAACTTTCAATAACTATCAAGAAGGAAAATTTGGTAGAGTTTATCTTGACGACAATGAACCATGTGATATTGTTGGTAAAGGTGACATGATATTGACATTAAAGAATGGAAATAAATGGCTATTGCGGGATGTGAGACATGTTCCCAAGCTCAAGAGAAATTTGATTTCCATGGGACAACTTGATGCTCAAGGATGTAGCATCACATTTTCTTCAAACACTTGGAAGGTGACCAAAGGAGCCTTGGTGGTTACAAGAGGCCACAAATTGGGTACTCTATGTGCTAGAAAGTCACAATGAAGTGGGAGCTGCGATGGCTGTTATGGATAGTGGGTCGAAACTTTGGCACAAGAGGCTCAGACATATGAGTAAGAGGGGACTTGAAATCATGCTCAAAAGGTATCAACTTCCAGGTTTGAAATTTGTTGATTTGGAGTTGTGTGAGCACTATATCTATGGCAAACAAAGGCGGATCAGTTTCTTGAAGACCGGACATGACATGAAGTCAAAGTCTTTGAAGCTCATGCACTTAGATGTGTTTGGTCCTATAGAGATAACCTCTATTGGAAGGGAAAATTATTTTGTTACTTTTCTTGATGATTGCACTCGCAAAGTTTGGGTTTATATGCTAAATAGAAAATCAGAAGTATTTAGCAAATTCAAAGTTTTCAAAGCCATTGTTGAGAATCAAACTAGAAAAAAATTAAATGTTTAAAAATGGATAATGGTGGAGAGTTTTGCTCTTTGGAGTTTGATAATTTTTGTGCAGATAATGGCATCCAACATATCAAGATTGTTCCATTCGCTCCTCAAGAAAATGATGCAGTCAAGAGGATGAATCGAACAATTTTGGAGAGAGTTCAATGTATGCTCTCTAATGCAGGTTTGGGCAAGGAATTTTGAACAGAGGCGGTTAACACAACAGTATACTTGATCAATCGAGGCCCTTCATCATGATTGGATTTTGACATACTGGAAGAGAAATGGCTAGGAAAACGAATTTCCTACAATCACCTACAGGTCTTTGGCTGCAAAGCACTTGCTCACGTTCCCAAGGAGAAGAGAACAAAATTGGATCCCAAATTACAAAGATGCATCTTTGTTAGCTATAGAGAAGAACTTTTAGATTGTGGGATCCGATTTCCAATAAACTAATCCGCAATTGGGATGTGGTCTTCAATGAAAAGGTGTTTTCAGGTTTGCAAGCACAGGGAACACAAATAAAGGAGTATGTGCCATTATCAGACATTACTAATTCGCAGTTTTCACATCCAAATGTGGCACCATGAATACCTCAATAGAAATATAGTATTGGCAATTCACAGGCAATACAAATTGGAAGTAATTTACAGCCAACTCCACATGGCATAATTGGAGAAACAAATCAAGTTGCTCTACCCACGGTGACAAGAGTTGAAGGCAATTCACAGCCCATTACATTCCCCACGGAGTCTTCACATTATCCAAATATTGGGGGTGATGCAGCCCACACACAACCCTCTATGACTCCCACACAAACCTTTGCCTATGGCGCCCTCCCTCATAACTTCAATATGCAATTTCAAAACTCCACGCAGCCTCTTATGCAGCCAAATGATGGTCTTTCATAGGAACGGATTAGGGGAAACATACTTTTCACGCAAGACAAAGAACAAACATTTAGTTTGAAATCGCCTAACAAAGGTGTGGCAAATGATCATCATTTGCAAGCAATGAGAAATAATGACAATACTGGTGATATTATTAATGCTGGGACAAATTTGCAGCGAAATATAGAGAGCCAAGCTCCTCAATTGAGGAGGTCCACTAGGGAACGTCAACCTTTGACAAAGTTAGATGACTATCAATTATTGATTTCTGATCAAGCAGAGCCAACTACCTTCAAAGAAGGTTGCAAAGACATTAATTATGCAAAAGTGGATGGATGCAATGAAGGAGGAAATGGATTCACTAATAACTAATCATACATGGGATTTGGTGAAGCTTCCACTGAATCAAAGAGAATTGAAGAATCGATGGGTGTACAGATTGAAAGAGGAAGGAGGAAAGAAACACTATCGGGCCAGGTTGGTAGTGAAGGGATATGAACAACAAAAGGGGATGGACTTTAATGAAAATTTTTCACTAGTTGTGAAGATGATCACCATTCGAGCAATTTTGGGGTTGGCAGCAGTGTATGACCTTGAACTTGAGCAACTTGATGTGAAAACTACATTTCTCCATGGTGACATAGAAGAGGATTTATATATGCATCAACTCGAAGGTTTTGAGAAACAAAGGAAAGAGGATTTGTATTGCAAATTGAGAAGAAGTTTGTATGGGCTCAAACAAGCCCCACGGTTTGATTCCTTCATGACTGAGCATCATTTCACACAATGTGAATCTGATCGGTGTGTCTACTTCAAGGTGTTGGACAATGGGAGTTTGTTTTATTGCTGCTCTATGTTGATGATATGCTAGTAACCGGCACTAGCATGAGTGTTGTTTATGATTTGAAACAACAATTGACTCACAAGTTTGCAATGAAAGATTTAGGGGCAGTGAAGAGGATTCTTGGTATGAGCATAATCTGGGATAGACAGAAGAGAGAAATCAGATTGTCACAAAAGAAATACATTGACAAGGGTTTGGACAATTTTAATATGAAAAGTGCTAAGGTTGTAAGCACTCCACTTGCTGATCACTTTCGTTTATCCTCTGCCATGTGCCATGTGACCTAAGACACAAGAAGAACAAGAAGAAATGAAAGGTATCTCCTATTCATCAGCTGTTGGGAGTCTCATGTATGCCATGGTATGCACTCGTCCCGACATTGCCCATGTAGTGGGAGTGGTGAATAGATTTATGAGTAATCCGGGTAAAACTCATTGGCAAGTAGTCAAGTGGATCCTACAGTATTTGAAGGGCACTTCAAATTATGCTTTATGCTTTGGTGGCAAAGATGCACAACTGCAAGGTTTTGTTGATTCCGATATGGTCGATGATTTGGACAAATGAAGATCAACTATAGGTTATGTCTTTACATTTGTTGGGGCAGTGATCATTTGGGTTTCTACATTGCAACAAGTGGTTGCACTTTCCACTATCGAGGCCGAATGCATTGCTCTTATTGAAGGTGCTAAGAAAATGATATGGTTGTAGTGATTATTGGGTGAATTGGGATGTAAACAACATGTTTTCACTCTGTTTTGTGATAGCAACAGTGCTATTCACTTGGCTAAGAATGCAACATTTCACAATCGAACCAAGCATATTGAGTTGTGATATCACTTCATCCAGATTGTTATTGAGGAGGGCAAACTCAAAGTTGAGAGAATCCACACCAAGGAATCCGAATGATGCATTGATGAAGGTAGTCTCAAGGGAGAAGCTCAAGTTTTGCAAGGCTTCTCTCAATGTTGTCAAGATGTGACAATAAGATTGAAGTGGGAGAACATCTCTGAGCAGCAGTGGCTGGACTTCAAGTGGGAGATTGTTGGTTATGTGAAGTCCAACGGACACTTATTTTCCCTCCTCTTTTCAGCCTCTTGGTATTCCATTTGAAGGCTTATTGATAATGTAATTATCATTGTATTTGCACAGCTGAAAAGCTTTCTGCTGTATGTACAAACAAACAATGATATTAATACAGAGATTTCCCCTGCTTCCCATGGATGTACCCAAATTGGTGAACCATGCATATCTGGTATCTTGTGTTCTCATTGATTTAATTCTTGTATCTTTAATTTCTGTTTTGCAATTCAACAAGAGGATCCCCAATCTGAAAAAGAAACATACGAGGAACAATCACTGGATGAAGAGGCATTGCTTGAATGAATCTACTGAATATATGTGCTCTCTATATAAGTATGATTTGGTGAAGTTTTGGAGTCACACTTTGTAGATTTTAAGGATCGACCTAGGGAACTTCTAGAAGAATTTGAACAAGCACACACAACTGTTTTCTTCATCATAATCAACTCTTGTATAAGTGAATCCTAGCTAACGTCTAGATCTTCCATGAGTCGAGAAGAGTCTTTGTGATAGGCAATGAAAGCTTGTATACTAGTAGATTTTCTTATTAGTATCAAGATATCTTGATTCAACAACTTTGTAACTATGGTCCATGGCATTTGCAGGATGGGGGAAACAGGAGATGATGGGGCATGTTTTTAGGATAGTAGAGGATGGGAGGCCTTTTTAAAAGGGACAATAGGGGATGATAATTGATAATTTAAAAAATAAGGAAATTCAATTATTCTTATATAAGACATCCATCCTATACATTAGAGAACCATATTATAGAGTTCACATTTTGTTAGATTATATAAGATAAATATTAAATATATTTTCTTAAACCCTAAACTATCTACATATAATTTTTTATATACACAGTCTGAAGACTCTGAACTTTGCAAACTAATTCGTGTACTGCAAGATCAGTGAACCAATCACTTACACCTAAAGCTTGAAGCAATGAGAAAGCTCCATGGGATTGAATAGGAACTAAGAGCCACACCCATGAAGAATACAAACAAGTAGACAATAAAACAAGTTTATCTGGAAATCTGAACTGTGTTGTTTTTAAAATTCATTCAATAGAAACAAAGGAATATAGACAATTCAAAAGGCTCAATTTGGAGACAGCAGAGGGACAGCTATAAATAAAATATAGTACTTAGAAATTTAGTTATAAAAAATGTATAAGAAATAATAGTTGAAACTATAAACTACTAAACCCAAAATGCCAAATATCAATATGTAGTGTCCCTTCTTAGATTTTCAATTAAATTTGCAATGTTAATGATATTTCCATCTCAAAAAATATAGAACAAACAAGAACTAAATAGCAACAACACAAGGTTCAATGATAAAACCCTCAGATCTGTCTTTCCATTAATTATATCAACCGAAAATTTACAAAGAAGTCTAATATATTGGACTACAAAACAAATTTCAAAATTTACAATGATTAATTTTCACACACCTAGCAGCTGGACAAAAATCAGAATTTATCAAGTGATATGGCTACTGGAATGGTGACTAGAAACAAATTATACTGAACTGGGAAAAATCAGGCCTCAAACTCTATTATACGACCGCTGAAATACGATTTTCTGCTGGTGTTTTCTGTTGTATGGCTACTGATGACTGGTATAGCTGGCTAGGAAGGTGGTGATACGTCTAAAATAGGCCTTATTGACCAAATATAGTGTTTCCTTGCTTATATGCTGGGTGGCAGATGGAAAAGGCTATACGTTGGCTGGAATAAGTTGGCAACTATTGGTAATACTGGCTGCAACACCTTTGTAATAAACCGGAACCAATTTTTCCAATTTTTGCCAAATTACACAACAATGCAGAAGGCACCCATTAGGGTTAGATAAATCAAACCAGCAGTTACAATATAACTCTTTGCCAAGAATGCGCACTCAATCTCAACAAGAGAGAGGCTGTCATATGGCAAGAGGATCGTCAATACAATAAATCAGAACTGCAACTGAAAGTAACTCAACACCAAGTATGTGCTACCCAAACCAGAATGGAATGAGGCGACCATATGGTGGAGATTTAAAGAAATACAAATGCAACTTCGAAATAAACTCAACACCCAGAATGTGCTTTCAAACCCGGAGTGGGAATGGAGCTACCATAGGGCGGAGATGTATGATATTACAATGCAAATCAAAGTAAATAGGCGGCAAGCCAGCCTCTTCCACTTATTCAGTGGGCAATTACAAGCATGATAAGCAAAACTGAGAGAATTGCTGACAGTACTACTGTTCAGCTTACAATGAGAAGTAGAATGCCTGCAAGATCAAGGATTTAAGCTCTACAAGTTGCTGCAATAGTAAAGATGTCATCCACTAGGTCAATAATGAATTCCTAACACCCGTCCTTCGCTAATATGCAATTTTCTCAAGTCTGATCTGACAGACCAGCAACATGAATTACAGAACCAGCAATACATAAACTCAATGAAAAGCTCACAACTCACTCATTTCTCACTCAAATTACATGAAAACTGATGCAAAATACTCTTAAAATGATGGCGCCTAGTTTAGTTATGAGAAAGGACAGCTAAAAGTGGCTATTAATTAATGGCACGGATCCCAAAGCACTCCAGAAAGGGCGCCCTACAAGGAATGACGAATTTGCTTTATAAAATCATAAACTTCGTATTAAAATCTGCAAATATTCATGAAGGGTCTCTTCCAACAGAGAAAACCAATGAGACAATACCCAGAACAACTCTTTTTGTATTTTTTGATTTATGAGTGAAACTATAGATTCAGCCCTGTTATCAGCAACTCCAGAAAATGACATAAAATGCAATAAACTGAACTACACAAGTAAACCCAAACTACAAATGCAAACCTCACTACAAAATGTCACTCAAACAAGCAAACCTCTCCACTAGGTGCTATCTCTCAAGCACGAAGTCGAGCCAAGGCTAGGAGGCATTCATTCCTCGAAGCAATCCAGCAACCATTTCGGCAGCATAACAATACTCAAGATATCAGATGCCCAAATGAAGACCCAAGCTCTCCTTTTATAACTTTGTGAAAACTCTCCAGAAGCTTCTAGAAACCCTAATTTTCAAATTTGAAGTAACTCCTTTTCCCTCCAAAGATGGCGTCTCTTTTCTCAAGGAAAATTAACTTTTAATTTGAATTAATCTTCTCCTCAAGATGGGCGTCCCTTTTCAAACATTGATTTTTGGACCTTAGAATATAATAAAATAACTCCATGAGGCGCCACCCCTCAAAATCCCCCTTTTATGAACAACTTAAAGTTGCTTCACTAGGCCAAGGGGTCTCAATAATAAAATATAACATTAAAGTATAACATTTTAAAATCAACTGGATATCTCACCAAAAATGCTTCCCAAGGTCAAGATTGATCAAACCAATTGAACATACTGAAGATGAGAGCCAACCAAGCCGAAGTCAACAGGACCACTGCCAGAAATAGAATTTACTAAAAATAGCAAATTCTCGAAAGTGCTCAGAATGCCGAACCGAAACCACCAACGCGAAGCTCTCAGAAAACCCAGAAAGAATCTGCAATCCAAGTTCAACATTTCCAAGTGCAAGCTCCGCAAAAAGACGAAAACGTCCACCAAGAAGTTTGGAAACCCTAATTTCGAGCTTCTGCTTAGCCTACGAGCTTCCAGAAATAGGCTAAACCCAAATGAAGAGTGTAGGGCTAAATTGGGGACATTACAACCTTGAAAGTGAAGGTCAGGGTTTTAGGATGGGGTGGCAGCCCTCAAGATAGCAATGGCAATGGTAAACAAAAATAAGAAATCTGTACTTAGGCAAACAACTCCTCCAACTAGATCTGAAAATTATTAGAGTAGCACACATGGATGGGATCTCCAAATTCTCCTTAGTCACACAACTTTGGGCTTAATCTTGAACAATTCAACTTGAGTGTGATCCCTAGGTAGAATCACCACAAATGGACAAGACAGTCTTCGTCCTCCAATCCAACAATGGAAACCAAGAGGGTTTTCATCCTTTGGATTTCCTACACAAAAGGGTTTTCGTCCTCAAAAACTCCAAATTTTGCAAAAGGAAATTTGGTGACAACAACAAATGATCCAAATCACCAATTTGTCCTACTTATATTTTTCTTTTGGGCCCTCTAGTAATAATGTTTAAGTAGCCTTTATCAAATAAAGTGATTGGGCTCAACTTATTAATAGTCATTTCCCACATTTTGTCCCTTAGCCTATTGGAAATGAAGAAATAGGCTATAGGTTCTCCCAATGGAATTAAATTTGAAAAGAGGGCATAACACAATATATTGTTATATTCAAAATTTCAATATGATGATTAAATTGAAAATTGAAATACAATTGGCTAATGCTTCTCATCATTATCCCCAAAATGTAAAATCCCCTTTTTACTAAGCGTTATTTTTCAATTTTTCTCAGTTTGACATATATGACATTTTGTCAAACTGTTAGCAATCTTCTCAACTGATCCACTTTGAGGTTTATAAAGTTTCCGGTTGCATACAACAAACTCAGCAAATAATAGCACCATTCATTGCATCATTTTTAAACTTACAAATTCATTCATCATATTGAAATAAGAAATCAAACAATGCATTTCTGAATCATACAGTTTGCAGCAATATATATAATCAGAAATACAAATATGGTTCCAGGTATTTATTAACTACCATTTCACAATCTCCAAATATCTGCGCCCTAATATGGAAAACCTTGACTAGCAGCATGAAGTCGTGGTTGAAGGAAGGGAGGGACGGATGGTTAATGCAGCCGCCTAGCTTCTGGAAATCTCGCCCAGCACCAACCTCACGCCTAGCAACTATCCCAACCTCCTCACACAGCAATCCATGGCAGAAAGATGAAGGCGTTGTGCCTCTATGCAAGCTTGTGCCCTTCTATGTCTCACATGACCCTTGGCAAAGGTCCATGACCCCCAATGCAAAAACTCTACGCTTCCCAAATGAATGTATAGTGGCTGCACAAGGATTTAGGCGACCAGAACCTCCAGGAATCCAATGTCCAACCCAAATATGAAACCAATGCATCACTCAGCCATGTAGTCGCCTCAAGTTATAACGACTAGCATATCTGAAACTCCTAACCTCCAAATGTGCAGCAGATGTTAATCGTTATTACTTATTCCTCAAATTTATCTCCAAAGGAGACCCATAAATTTGCCAATATCGCCCACTAGTGAAACACCTGTATGATCTCTCCAACCTGACCAGCCAGGGTGGATTAGTCTCACCACCAAACCCAATCACCCTAGGGTTTCTAGTCCTAGAGCCAAGAACTCTGAAAAGCTCCTCACAATATCACTTGGAGAAAAAATAATCAAGCATAATGCAAATGAGCTCCAAGCTTCACTTTTAATACACTTTCAATTTTTCTTCTCAAATAATAAAATAAAGTGACTTTATAAAGTACCTCTTTAAATATTTCCCAAAGTCACTTTATAACGCCTTTTAATTTAATTGTTTAATATTACCTTATAAATGTACTTTTTCCCGCCATGCAACATTAAATAATCCAATTCCCTTTATCTGTCTATAGCCTATGGGAATTAAATAGGCTAATAAGTCCTTCTGGAGTGATCATTGGGAAAGGGACATTACACAAAAGCCATTTGTACCCCTACTAAAATGATCCTAATCACTCTTGCTGCTAGTATCATATAATCTTGTTTTAGCTATTTGGGATTTTGTTGGACATATTTTTGTGGCTTGGATGTGTTCAAAGAATAGTTAAATAGTTCTCAAACATGTAGGATGGGGGATGCTAGGGATGGGTTTTGAGGACAAAGGATCAAATTTGAGGACAGCGGGGCGGCGAGGGCGAGGCAACGAGGGAGGGGGCAATGGTACAGATATAATATAGTACTTGGTTATTAGTTATAAAAAATGTATAAACAATAACAATTGAAACTATATAGTATATACTACTAAACACAATGCATTGAAAATGTCAAATATCAACATATTATTATATTCAAAATATCAATATAATGATTACATTGAAAATTGAAATACAACTGGCTAATGCTTCTACTCATCGTCCCCAAAGGTCATGGAAAAATCCTCATCACTAGAATTGCTAGTGCTAGACTCATCTAGCTCAAGCTCTTCCAAACAAACACCAATTGAACCTATTTGTGCAGCATCATCATCAATCAGTATTGGCTCTTTTGGCTCTACATCCCACCTATCGATGTGGCTTTTGACACACCAATTTAATTGCAAGCTATGAATTCTACAGGGTTTCCAAGTTTGTATCAGTTCTTAATAGTTTAGATCTGCTATATACTTGATTATTTTGCATTTGAGGGTTTCCAAATATCAGATCAGCATTGTGTGAAATATTCCGAGCCAATTTTTTTCGATTTTAACAATTGCAGATTACAACATTACAATCAAGTACCCGTTAAGGTTAGATGATAAACCAAAACGTACTGAAGCAACTCTAACCAGTATGGCACCGATGATGGTGAGCATTGGTCAGAGGATCTAAAATGAATTGCTTATGCTGGAAAAGGAACTCAACGCCAAGTATGTGCTACCCAATCCAAAGCGGAGTGAGGGGCGACCATATGACGGAGTGATTACAGAATTCAATACTTGAAATAAATGCTGAAACTGGAAATACTCGACACCCAGAATGTGCTTGCTAACCCAGGATGGGAAAGTAGCTACCATAGGGCGGAGCTGTAACTATTACAATAACTTTAAATGAAATCATACATTACAATCAGATTTGAACAAGAATGAGAATGACTGCCAGTACTACTGTCAGTTTTACAAATGATGTTCAATCGCCTGCTGATATCATAGAAATTTGTCAACTTAACATTACATCAAATGATCTCTTTTAGTATGGATAGAAGAGCCAAACACAATAGATCTTTCAATGTTCAAATACAAACGCTGTTTTTAGACAAATCTGCACTCTTGAATTAAAAACAGCAGTCTATAGAATTTACTCATTTACTCATATCTCTCTCTTAACTTGCCCGAATTACTTGAAACAAAATGCAACATGCTCTAATGGAGATGACGCCTAAGATAGAACACAAAACACAGATCAAGAAGCCTTTAATTATTTTGCACGGATGCCAATGCACATGCTGAATGGTACGGCCTTCAGCAGAATTTCGACCTCTCTTTAAAAATAAAAGGCTTGACAATAAATTCTATAATTCTAGGAATATGTTCCCTCTTCCCCCACAAATAGAATAAGACAATACCCACAACCCATATTTTTGTATTTTTTGAATTACGAACAAAAAACCCAATCTGCTGTAGCTAAATCTGCAAATACAGAAAACTCTCTAATATGCAAACTTACTTAACAAGATCAAACTGAAATACAAGCACAAATACAAATGCAAACTTACAAATGATTGAATCACTCATAAGCATACTAAAATCTCCACTAGATGCTATCTCTCAAGCATGAAGTCGAGCCCAGACTAGGAGGCATTCATTCCTCGAAGAATTCCCGCAACCATTTCGGCAGCATAACATTAGCATAGTCCAAAGATGCAGAAATGATGCACAAGACTCCTTTTTATAAGTTCCGTTTGACTTCAAGAAACCCTAAAATCCAACTCAAGCTCAAACCCTAACTTTTCCTTCAATAAGGCGTCCTTTTCACCTTTAGCTCAATAATCATATTTTAATTAAAACATCACCTTGATAAATGCGCCCACATTAATTTCCTTTGACTTTGGAAAATTCACCAAATATTAAATATAACCTTAATGAAGGCGCCACCCTTTGAGTCCACCTTTTAAAACGACATTAAGTCATTCGACTAGGCCAAGGTGATAAAATAACATTTTAATTATAATGTTATTTTTAAGTGAAATGAGCTCGACTTCCCAGAACTGCATTCTGAAGCCCGAAACTGAATACGCCACTTGAGTCAACTGAAGGGGAAAGTCAACTGCCTGCTACCATCCTGTTAACTGCCAAAAATAGAATTTACTAAAAATAGTAAATTCCAGAAAATGCTCTGAATGCCAAGATGAACATACCCCTGCGAAGCCCTCTGAAAACCCAGAAGGAATCCGCCATTGAATCCACCATCTCTGAGCAATGACCTCCTCAAAAATAGGAAACCCTAATTTATCTTCCGACTAGCCTTCGGGTTTCCAGGAAAAAGGCCAACGGTCACAAGAAAGATCAGGTTTGAGAAGGGGACATTACAATCCGCCCTTCCCAAAATTGCTTGTCCTCAAGCAATACCACCACAACTCCAAAAATTTGAAAACTAATCCATACGCAACAAGTGTGATCCCTGGTTCCCAAATGCGTCTCAGGAAAAACCCACCATGCCGATGCTGCACCACTCTGATCACATTAATGAAACTATCATGCCAATGCTGCACTGACTCCCCTTGTAACTCCAAAGTGTTATCATCTATGATACTCAAACTGAAAGATCTTAAAGGAGGGAAATCAAAATCATGCAACATCTCATGCCCACGATGCCCCGAATTAACAGTATCAACCATACTACTGTCAATCAGAATTCTAAGCAATATGAAGGATAGTCTACTCAAATCAAACTTGAATTCTTCAGCATACCTCCACATGATAACAAACGGAACCATGACTGCAAATGTGTCATCTTCAAATCTTTTTGCAAAGAGGAAGGCAATCCTTTGCAAAAGCTCAACAAATTCAAACTCAGGACTCCGCATGAATTCCCTATGCCTCAACTGAATTATCATGGCACAACTATGAAGTCTGAAGAATTTTTTCACAACCCCAACCCCAAGAGTCTCAAAATATAGATTCAAAGTATGGGGTAGCTCATTGTCATGAACCAATAATGAAAATAAACCATCAGAATTTGCATTACAAACCTCCAAAGTGGCTGAAAAACACGCTAAAGCCATCTCCATCAGAAAACTACCACTTCTTTGATCAGGAGTGAGGTACCAACTCTCCTGAATGAAAGTAACTCCATAAGTAAGGTGGCTGGTCTGCCTCCAACCAGCAAACTCGTGTCTCAAAATCTGCCCTTGTCTGAGCTGAAAGTCACTTCCAAGAACTACCGATCGTTGATCTTTCCAACCCAAATTCAAAATTTCTCTCCAATCCATTTGTTGATGAACAAACGGAACCATCAAGTAGCTGGAAATGAAGGGAACAACATCAACAAGTCTGGAAATTTGTTCCTTATCCCTCCAAGAGTCTTTTCCATAAGTAATAAACTCTGACAACCCAAGTTGAGAATCCCAAGCATGGATATCCAACTGAAAGTGATTTTCAACACACTGCAAAAAAATCTCTACACATTCCAAAGTGCTATTGAGAACCAAGTGCCTTCTCAAGAAACTGATGCCCCTTCTAGTAAATCCTTGAAGCTTAACCATGAAAGCTTCCACCTTAAGGGAGTATGAAACATAAAGTGGCTTCAAATTCAGCTCCCAAAACTGATCAATATGATTCCAAACATCATTCCACCCAAGGGATGGATTGTCAAGAGTGCAACTACCAAAGTCTAGTTCACCTTTTCCCCATTCCTCCTGAGTAGTAGGTCTGAAATCTTCACTCGTTGCTGCTGTGATGAAGTTACCAACAGCTACCAAGACTTGTCTCTTCAACACCTTGATGTCATAGATGTTGAAATTACCTTGCTTCGTCACCTCCCATGTAGAACCTTCATCCTCAAAGCCACTTATGCATCCATTACTACTCAACATACGTGGCACATCCTCATGGAGTGATATCGAAGCATCCAAGCACTGGAAACCAGAATCAGTTTCATTCTCCATTTCATCCTCTACTTCATAGAGAGGATTATCATAACTTTTCTCATCACCTTCTTGAAAAAGAGGATTGTCATAAACTTGAAAGTCATTCCTTTCATCTTGCTGCTCCAAATCTGCACATGCAACCTTTGATTTTCTTGTGAAACCTTCAAGATCAAACTCCTCTCGAAGACTATCAATCTCATCAATTACTTGCTTGATTTCTCCAGCTCTTCGTGCATCCTCTTGCTCCTTGAAAAGTTTGAAATCTGCAAACTGGTCTTCAACCTTTCTTAGAGTCAACTGAGTTTCTTTCAACTCGTCCTCTGTTGATTTAAGCTCCAAGGTGAGCTCTTCAACCATACTCTCCCTTTCTTCAAAAACAATGAAGGCCTTCTTTGCAGATTCAACGGCATGATCTTGATCTTCAATCAAGTGTATGTATGATGATTTCAATGACTCCAAAGAGCCTCTGATAAGTCGTAAGTTAGGAAGAGCAACTTCATCCTTAACTCCACTTCGTATCTCTTCAGACTGAGCCTTCCAATAGAGATCATCAACCAAATTGTGTGTGCGATCAAATAGGGATAGCGCTTGCACTTCTTTTTCAAAAGATGCCTTGCATTGATCTTTCCCCTCATGCACATGCAAAGATGGTGAACTGTTGATAGGCTGTAACTGAAAATCAGAACTTTGTTTCTTGCCTTTGCTGTCCTCTTTGCTACTCCAACATTCTTGTACCTCACCACCAACTGGCAGAGAATGCTCATCATCATAAAAAACATCATACTCCACAAATTCTTCAACCCATTGCTTGCAATCAGCTTCGTGCATTGATAAATCTGATTTGGGTTTAGTAACACTTTCAAACTCTCCATCTTCAAGAGCCATGTGGTCTTCTAGCTCTTCTTCTTCATCACTGCCTCCTTGATCAAACATTAGACCAGTATCCAACCTGCTCAAGGAATCATGTTTGTCCGCTGTTCGGAAAGTTTCTGTAACCACAAATTCCTCTTTAGTGGCTGCAACCACTCCAAAGAGATCATTATGGAATTTTGTGGAACAATCTTCTTCTTCAATGACAACTTCTCCTCCAAGGGCCACCTCATAGTCTACTGTGCAACCTGGTTCTTGTTCTTCATCAGGATCAAAGGGAAACTTATCCCACACAGGTTCTTTAACATAACTTGATGCCATCACACCCGGATCCCAAATGCTAGTGAGCTGATTAAGATGATCAACTGGAAAAAACTTATCATGCTCCCCTTGTAGTGATGACTCTTTGAATAAGTCAAGTCCTAATTCACTTAAGCTGAAATCATCAAAAAAGTTTTTCTCCCATGGCTCAGTTTGCTGATCAATCCCAAGACCAACAATGTCACCCCCGAAATGAAGTGAAGACTCTTCAATGTTTGTTGTTTGAAAAACTTCATCTTCATTATCTTCTATGGAACCCTCATGAGAGAGTATGTTGCTGGTTTTTTCATGTGAGACTTCTTGGGAAGTTAAGACAGCAACACGAGGAAAATCCTTCCTCATCAAATCTTCAATAAGAGGAGGTACAAACACATCGAAATCATTACCAACTTCATCACTTTGGTAACGGCCATAAGCTGATTCAAAGACACCAATAGTATTTCCTTTAACTTGCTCTTCTTCACTTGCTATCACATGCAAGTCAAGGGGTGTATTATGAGGCTCTTCCACACACTCTTCAACTGTCACGTTTTCTCCTTCGAGCTCACGATCATTTTGATGTGATATGTGCACCTTGTTTGTGCCATCTTCAATGCTAGATGACTGATTTTTCTCTTCAACTTGCATATTTGTCGACTGCAATCCACAAATAGGCACTTCATCTCCTTCCTTCTTTGATTCTTCGAACAAAGCTTGTTCTGCTTCCCTTTTTATCCTTTTCCTAATGTGGTCCACCATCTTCAACTTTTCGGGCTCCAGTGACGCCACACACCTCAAATGGGAATCGAATGAAACATTGTACCTATAATCATCTGGCATGGTTTGATATTGCTCACGGAGTTTGACAGCCTCATCTTCACATTGTCTTTTAAACTGTCTGGCATATACAATGAAGTCCCTTACGACATCACTAACCTTCCCTTCCTCCGATGCCATAGTTAAATCTGATTTCTCACGACCCATAGGCCTTAGAAAATGCCACAACTTTGAAACTTCTGAAAACTAATACTGAACTCAGCTCTGACCTCAGATGTAGAATCTGTTTTCTCTGTCAAGTGAACTCTGATGGGCACAGGATGGCAGGATCTTGGCTCTGATACCACTGAAATATTCCGAGCCAATTTTTTTCGATTTTAACAATTGCAGATTACAACATTACAATCAAGTACCCGTTAAGGTTAGATGATAAACCAAAACGTACTGAAGCAACTCTAACCAGTATGGCACCGATGATGGTGAGCATTGGTCAGAGGATCTAAAATGAATTGCTTATGCTGGAAAAGGAACTCAACGCCAAGTATGTGCTACCCAATCCAAAGCGGAGTGAGGGGCGACCATATGACGGAGTGATTACAGAATTCAATACTTGAAATAAATGCTGAAACTGGAAATACTCGACACCCAGAATGTGCTTGCTAACCCAGGATGGGAAAGTAGCTACCATAGGGCGGAGCTGTAACTATTACAATAACTTTAAATGAAATCATACATTACAATCAGATTTGAACAAGAATGAGAATGACTGCCAGTACTACTGTCAGTTTTACAAATGATGTTCAATCGCCTGCTGATATCATAGAAATTTGTCAACTTAACATTACATCAAATGATCTCTTTTAGTATGGATAGAAGAGCCAAACACAATAGATCTTTCAATGTTCAAATACAAACGCTGTTTTTAGACAAATCTGCACTCTTGAATTAAAAACAGCAGTCTATAGAATTTACTCATTTACTCATATCTCTCTCTTAACTTGCCCGAATTACTTGAAACAAAATGCAACATGCTCTAATGGAGATGACGCCTAAGATAGAACACAAAACACAGATCAAGAAGCCTTTAATTATTTTGCACGGATGCCAATGCACATGCTGAATGGTACGGCCTTCAGCAGAATTTCGACCTCTCTTTAAAAATAAAAGGCTTGACAATAAATTCTATAATTCTAGGAATATGTTCCCTCTTCCCCCACAAATAGAATAAGACAATACCCACAACCCATATTTTTGTATTTTTTGAATTACGAACAAAAAACCCAATCTGCTGTAGCTAAATCTGCAAATGCAGAAAACTCTCTAATATGCAAACTTACTTAACAAGATCAAACTGAAATACAAGCACAAATACAAATGCAAACTTACAAATGATTGAATCAATCATAAGCATACTAAAATCTCCACTAGATGCTATCTCTCAAGCATGAAGTCGAGCCCAGACTAGGAGGCATTCATTCCTCGAAGAATTCCCGCAACCATTTCGGCAGCATAACATTAGCATAGTCCAAAGATGCAGAAATGATGCACAAGACTCCTTTTTATAAGTTCCGTTTGACTTCAAGAAACCCTAAAATCCAACTCAAGCTCAAACCCTAACTTTTCCTTCAATAAGGCGTCCTTTTCACCTTTAGCTCAATAATCATATTTTAATTAAAACATCACCTTGATAAATGCGCCCACATTAATTTCCTTTGACTTTGGAAAATTCACCAAATATTAAATATAACCTTAATGAAGGCGCCACCCTTTGAGTCCACCTTTTAAAACGACATTAAGTCATTCGACTAGGCCAAGGTGATAAAATAACATTTTAATTATAATGTTATTTTTAAGTGAAATGAGCTCGACTTCCCAGAACTGCATTCTGAAGCCCGAAACTGAATACGCCACTTGAGTCAACTGAAGGGGAAAGTCAACTGCCTGCTACCATCCTGTTAACTGCCAAAAATAGAATTTACTAAAAATAGTAAATTCCAGAAAATGCTCTGAATGCCGAGATGAACATACCCCTGCGAAGCCCTCTGAAAACCCAGAAGGAATCCGCCATTGAATCCACCATCTCTGAGCAATGACCTCCTCAAAAATAGGAAACCCTAATTTATCTTCCGACTAGCCTTCGGGTTTCCAGGAAAAAGGCCAACGGTCACAAGAAAGATCAGGTTTGAGAAGGGGACATTACATTGTGGAATGTTGGATCAGCTGCTCACGGTTGAATATTTTGATCAATAAGGGTTTTCCATGTAGTTGTTGTTAATTGTACTGCTGATCAGCATTAATTTCATTGGGGTTTAGCATCTACTTTGGTATTTTTCATCATTTTAGCTTGTACAGATTGAGAAGTTTGCATTTCCTAAGGTTGTTCAATTGGAGACATTACATGGGAGTAGTGGCCCTTGTAGGGATTGAAGGGCAACTCCCTTGCAGGGATCTAGGGGCAGTGCCCCTCACAGAGTATGGGGGAAATGCTTCTAGCATGCTCGCTATGCTAGACAAGGTCAAGGGGCCAAGCCCATGCTAAACTAATGTCTTTGAGACCACAAAGACCTTCATACTATATGCCATTTTTCATAATTTTATCACTTTTAATCAATATTCAAGAGTCCTCCCAACCCTTTGAAAGAACACTTAACTTTCATGCTTTTACATTTGAGCATTTTCAAATTTGAGTTCTTTTTAATATTCTTTTCACTAACTTGGCCAAGTCTTCCCAACAAGACTTGGAGAGTCTGACCAAACTCGCCAAGAACCCAAGTCACTAGTCCCTAGGCATTGTTTGGGTCTACCTGCCTTGGGACTCACCAAGTTTAGGCAAGTCTTATAACTATGTGTGAAATCCTTTTAAAGAAAATTGTAAACTATGCATATTGTGTATCTTGTCTATAGTTTTTGCTTTTTAGTCTAGGGTCAGTTTAGCATAGGTTTAGGTTTAGTTTAGACCTCAAGAAGCTTCCCCTCCAAATTTGAAAAAGAAGTTTTACCTCAAACATTGTTCCATTTTGTGTTGTCTTGCAAAAGGAAAATTAATATCCCAACAATCTTCAATATCCATTAATTGATTTCCCCTATAAGCAAGATAATGCAATAGTGTCTAGGGCATAGATGAAAAAATCGCCATTAACTCACAGAAATCGCAAGTAATCGCGTGTCAAGTAGCTAGGCGAGTAAATTGCTAAAAAAATTGCTGCCGTGTTTTGGGGAAAACGCGCAACGATTTTTTCTAAAAAAACGCGTAGAAAAACGCGGCAAAAAAACTTAAAACAATGTGTTTTTTTCTAACCCTAATTTTTTCGCCTCAACTTAAACGAAAACTTAAAACAACGCGTGCATTCTATTCATTTCGCGTCGTGACCTAGGGCAAGCAGGAAAAAACGATGCAGCAGTAAAAACTAAGGCAAACGACAGGAAACAAAAAAAGACGCAGGAAAGAATTGACGGCGACAAAAAAAAAAATCTGTGTTTCACGTTTGGCCTTTGCTCTCTTCGGATTCGGATCTTCCAGTTAATCAGTTCCTCGTACCAGCAGGTAAACGCGCCGCGCACGACTATAGTCTGTAAAATTATTTCTAAAAGTTTATTTATTTTTTTATAGACTATAATGTTACTCTTAAATTTTAATTTTTAATGAAGCAAATTTATAATAAATTTTAATACGTTTCAAATAATAAGTTTCTCCATTTCAAAATTCAACTAATAATAAACAAATTTATATTAAATTTTAATGAAACAAATTTATAATAAATTTTAGTTCATTTATTTTTCTCTTATAAATTTATAATAATTCTTAAATTTAATATCTTATATTGTATAATACTATAAATTTTAATAATATATTAATATGTTTAAGTTTTAATAAATATTTTTCAAATTATTTATTCCTTTTTATTGAAAGGAAAAAAAAACATTATTAAAATTTAAAATTACATCTAAAATTTTAAAAACATTTTTAAATTTAAAACATTATTAAAAATTAAAATTACATCTAAATTTTTAATAATGTTATTAAATTTAAAACATTATTAAAAATAAAATTTTAATTTTTTATCATAAAGATTTAAACACTATATTTTTAAATTATTTGAAAATGACTTAAACTTATATAGGCTTCAATTAAATTTTTTGATAAAAATGTACAGTTTTTGTGCTTGACTTTTTAATCAAATGTTCGATAAATTTGTCGAGTTATTGCTGAGTTTTTGCCGAGTCCCGAGTTTTTAAATTTTTTGGGTCTGCCGAGTTATTGCCGAGTCCGAGTTTTTCAACTATGGTCTAGGGAATTGTTTGGAAATATGGATGATGAATAAGCTTACTACTTGATATTTGTATGTAGTACTAGAATTTTATGAATATAACATAGGTTCTACCCCAATATTTAAGTTGCCGATTTGCATGAGGGATATTATTCTGTGTTGCGAACAGGTTTGTAGAGGCTTTTAATCCTGTATGGTTTTTACCAGAAGTTGTGAAATATAGGCATAGTGTTACAGTATAATGGTGAATAAGAGTAATGCTTAGACATCAAAATTGTGTCAGGGTGTAGCAGATGACGATTGGCACTGAGAATCATCACAGGAAATGACAGTATTGGACTGGAGCCAGAAACAGTTGACAGAGGAGATTGGAACGCAAATTTTGAGAATGCTTTGTTTATCACAAGTTTTGGCTAGATTATACAGCTCATGTAGTTCTGACCATAAGACTTTTGCTTCTCAGATATACTAGGCAACAAATTACAAGAACTTTCAGAGTAAACATGGTAGTCTCAATAGTGGTACACTTGCTACAACAATGTATTTGTCTTTGATATTTTAAGATTAAGCGAGGGATGTTGACGTAGTAATCCAAAAGTTCATGACTTAGATACTTTTGTCTATAACTTAAAAATATTATTTCTATCAGGGATATTTAATGTTGACGGCTGATTCTGGTGTTAGCTTGTAGTTGTATAATTTAGTCTTTAACAGAGGATGACAACACTTAGGCTTCCCAGATGTATTTGCTGATTTTTAAATTAATAAAACAGAACTGGCAACGGGCAATTTTCTTCTTTGCTTCAATTTAGTTTTTTTTTCTTTTTTTCTTGTAACGTTTTACGAGAAAACAAGTGCAAACTCAATATTCTAATTCCATTGAACTATATTTGTATAAAATTTAAAAACATTAATTCTTGAATTCAAGGAGAGTGATATTTATTGATTGCGATGAAAATATTTAAATGTTAAAAATTATATAAAGGAAGAGGTTGAATGGACCCTTCAAACCATGTTATTTACCAACTGATAGTACTTTCCATGCATATCACAAGGACAATAATTCATTGTGTTCGGTCATATGAAATAGCAGAAGAACGAAAATTGAAGGAATGGTCAGGACAAAAAGGAAAATCAATGTGCATACCAGCCCTCTCAAAAGACTTTCTGCTAGGCATATAAGTTGGATCCATGCCCCACGTCCTTTGGAAATGACTGACCTGAATGC
Source organism: Sequoia sempervirens (assembly GCA_007258455.2). NCBI lineage: Eukaryota > Viridiplantae > Streptophyta > Pinopsida > Cupressales > Cupressaceae > Sequoia > Sequoia sempervirens. Next base: position 10,129,428 of record VDFB02000019.1, read on the forward strand.
AATAGCCAAGAATGCAGTCACTATTTCATTGAACAGAACAGTAGCCAATAAGAATTATAGATTTAACTATAAACACAGAAAATAGTGGCTGCATAAATAAATAATGAAGTCTTACTTCCTGCTTCAGATTTTCTAAGCTATCCCAGTAACCCTTGGGCTTCCTGTCCTTATATGAAAGTGAGAGATTCATAAGAGATGCAATAACTCTGAAACCACCCATACGAGTAATGGCTTTCTCAAGATCTGCACGGCCATGTAAACGGAGATGCTTTCTCAGAGGCATGAAACCTTCCTGTCCATGATCTGAAATGAACTTATAAAGTTCTTCTTTCAATATGTCCATGTTTGTCTGAAGACCTGGCACTTTTGGCCTCTGTTTGGTAGGCTTTTCCTCAGAAACCTTTAATCCCTTGATTGTTCCTTGCATTCTCTGTGAATTCAAATCTTCAGTATCTACTTGGACATTTTGGGTTTTTGGTGATTTTGTACAAGTCATTCTTGCTGAGAAATTCAGATCAGCAGTCTCCTTGTTTTCTACGTGATCACGGAGGGCACACAAATTTGATGGAAGATCTTTATAGATAACCTGAAAATCAGAAATTGTATATTTTGTTGCTCTCATTAACATAATAAATTGACAACACCAGGCTAGTGTAATGAGAAATGTTTTTCTTATATCGAATTCTCAAATAAATATCTATGATTGTAAGCTCCATGCTTATATAATTAAATTGTATATTATATTTCTCACAATAACATGATATATAGACAATATCAGGCCAGTATTATGAGAATTATTGACTAATAAAGAGATCTCAAATAGATCTGTGTGATTGTTAAGTTTGTGCAAATGCAAATTTTTGAGACTAAATTGTGATTGCCTAGGTCTAAATATTGACACACTGCTTACCTTTAAGGATCATAGTTTGTGAAAAAGGGTAGAGTTTGGTTGGTAGCATTTTCTTTGCTTTGGGATGTAATCCTTGCACCAAATATTTAAATGACTAATGAATGAATGAACATGGAAAGTTCAACATAATAAGTAGGAACATATGGTCTGCACCATTGACTTCATTAAGGCAAGAAATCTTGTTTATGTGAAATGAACCATTGTGCTAGAACTGCCATGATACCAACATGTTGGCGTTACAATTTGCACCTCTGGAGTGTGTATTGGCAACGGACAGCTATGCACAGTTGAACTGCTCTTCAAATTAGGAGGGGAAGCTCCCTCTTTTGCTAATATGTGCGAAAAAGTAAATTATTCTAAATCCTATATTTTTGATTCAGCTGGAAGAGGCACAAGGTTAAGAAAACCAATACATTGCAGCTAAGGTTTTTCCCTGGTTTCCGCGGATCTTAACTACAACTAGTTTAATGCTTAAATTATCCTATCTCCTCTAGATAAACAAAGCAAGAGGAATTAGGAGCAGGGATGAAATAACCCCTTTACAATTTTTTCAATTTTAGCCACAGTACTTCACCCATTAGCGTTAGCAAAACCAAAACCAGTTGAGAAAAGTAACCCTACACCAAGAATGTTCACCAAGATCCCAATGACGGGTGAGGTGATAACATATGGCCTTGGGGATCGTTAGCAAATAAACTGAATGTAATGTCCCCTTCTCAAACCTGATCTTTCTTGTGACCGTTGGCCTTTTTTCTGGAAACCCGAAGGCTAGTCGGAAGATAAATTAGGGTTTCCTATTTTTGAGGAGGTCATTGCTCAGAGATGGTGGATTCAATGGCGGATTCCTTCTGGGTTTTCAGAGGGCTTCGCAGGGGTATGTTCATCTCGGCATTCAGAGCATTTTCTGGAATTTACTATTTTTAGTAAATTCTATTTTTGGCAGTTAACAGGATGGTAGCAGGCAGTTGACTTTCCCCTTCAGTTGACTCAAGTGGCGTATTCAGTTTCGGGCTTCAGAATGCAGTTCTGGGAAGTCGAGCTCATTTCACTTAAAAATAACATTATAATTAAAATGTTATTTTATCACCTTGGCCTAGTCGAATGACTTAATGTCGTTTTAAAAGGTGGACTCAAAGGGTGGCGCCTTCATTAAGGTTATATTTAATATTTGGTGAATTTTCCAAAGTCAAAGGAAATTAATGTGGGCGCATTTATCAAGGTGATGTTTTAATTAAAATATGATTATTGAGCTAAAGGTGAAAAGGACGCCTTATTGAAGGAAAAGTTAGGGTTTGAGCTTGAGTTGGATTTTAGGGTTTCGTGAAGTCAAACGGAACTTATAAAAAGGAGTCTTGTGCATCATTTCATCATCTTTGGTCTATGCTAATGTTATGCTGCCGAAACGGTTGCGGAATTGCTTCGAGGAATGAATGCCTCCTAGTCTGGGCTCGACTTCGTGCTTGAGAGATAGCACCTAGTGGAGAGGTTCGATTATTTAAGGTAGATTTGTGAGTTCATTTGTATTTGTGCTTTGTATTCAGTTTGGTCTTGTTAAGTAAGTCTGCATTTTTAGAGAGTTTTCTGTATTTGCTGATTTAACACAGCAGATCCATGTTTTTCATTGTAAGTCAAAAAATACAAAAAACAGAGTTCTGGGTATTGCATTTATCTCATGGTTTAGGGTAGGCGATTCTTTGTCTCAAATCTCAGATTTTAGTGTTGTGTATTTAATTTTTAAAGTCAAATCGAACTACTCAGCTGGGCCGTACCATTTGGTGCTGTCTTGGAATTCGTGCAAATTGAAATAGCTGCATTTGGTTCAGTTTAGGGGTTCCATATTGGTCGCCTAGGTTCTCAAGGTGCATTGCATTTTATGACATATAAATCGGATGTGTATTGAAGGAGTTATGAGCAATTCTTCCTGTTTGTAAGCTGCTGATCATATGTTTAAAGTGCAGATCTGTTTGTGACAGTCCTAGCAATCTGCATTATTCTGATTTGTAATTGGTAGTGTGATTTCCTTTGAGATTGTAACAGAAATAACGTTGAGTACTCTATCTGGAAAGAGTCTAATATATTGACATTGCAGGCAATAGTTATTTATTGTAATCTGGCAGTAGTACTGACCAGCATCCTTTAATATTGCTTTGTCATTAATTGTAATTCACGTTCTTGCTTTCTATACTAGTGAATTAGTTGTAACTCCGCCCTATGGTAGCTACTCCCCATTCTGGGTGAGCAAGCACATTCTGGGTGTTGAGTAGTTTCAGCTTTCAGCACTTTCTTTTCAAGCATTGTTTTGTATTCACTCCGTCATATGGTCGCCCCTCACTCCGCATTGGATTGGGTAGCACATACTTGGCGTCGAGTTCCTTTTCCAGCATAAGCAGTTTGTTTTAGATCCTCTGACCAATGCTCGCCATCATCGGCGCCATTCTGGTTAGAGTTGCTTTCTTGCACGTTTTGGTTTCTTTCTCTAACCTTAACGGGTGCACTGCTTTGTAATCTGTTATTTGAAAAAACAAAAAATTGGCTCGGAATATTTCACTGAAAGTGCTGGAAATGACAATGCTTATGCAACTCAACCACTTATTTAGCAGGAGTAGTTTGACGGCTCAACCGATCAGCATGATAAGGAATTACAAAGTGCATCAAAAGTAAAGTATGGGCGGCTTGTTGACCCCTTCTGCTTGTTCAGCGAGCAGTACAAAAAATAAATGGACAGTGAGGCCTGTCCCTTCCACTAAGAGTGGGAATTACAAGTAAAGAGCATGGACGGCGAGGCTTGTCCCTTCCACTATGAGTGGGAAATATATAGTAAAGAGCAGAATTATATAGTGACTGAATCGGTACTATTGATTTCAACCTTACAATGAAGGTAATCTGCAAATTACAAGTGATATAGCTGTCCAATCCTCTGCAAATGTTATTAGATATCTCTCCAAACTTCTCAAGCCTCCAAAATATGAAAAACAAGCCAAAAATCAAAACTTCTACAATCTGATATGAAAAACCAGCGTACAGAAAAAGCAAACCAGCAAGCATGAATCACAACCAAATGCTCATAACTCGATGTAGACACCTCTAAATGACATGAAACCAAGTGCAAATGAAGCATAGGAGGTAGGTGCCCAAGTTAGAATCAAGAAACATCATCAAACACCTCGGAATATTTTATGCACGCAATCCAATGCAATGACAGGCAAAGTACAACCTCCTTGAAGAGGGCGACCAACAAGAACAAATCAAAGACTCCTCTAAAATTTTGGAAACTTGCAATATGAGGCGCCCCGAGTAGACAAGTACATAGGAAAAACACCCAGAACTAGCAAAAATCCCTCCAACGAGTTATGAATGAAAACAACCTACAGCCATGTATGAACCAACAACCTGAAAGCAAACAAAATCAGATTATATAGCAGCAATCTGATTAGATAAATCAGGAATAAACTCAATGAAATAACCCCCTTACAATTTTTTTCAATTTTAGCCACAACACTACACCCGTTAGCGTTAGCAAAACCAAAACCAATTTAGGAAAGTAACCCTACACCAAGAATGTTCACCAAGATCCCAATTACAGGCGAGGTGATAGCATATGGCGTCGGGGATCGTTAGCAAATAAACTGTAAGTGCTGGAAATGACAATGCTTATGCAACTCGACCACTTATTCAGCGGGAGTAGTTTGACGGCTCAGTCGATCAGCATGATGAGAAATTACAAAGTGCATGAAAAGTAAAGTATGGGCGGCTTGCCGACCCCTTCCGCTTGTTCAACGAGCAGTATAGAAAATAAATGGACGGAGAGGCCTGTCCCTTCCACTAAGAGTGGGAATTACAAGTAAAGAGCATGGACGACAAGGTCTGTCCCTTCCACTATGAGTGGGAAATATATAGTAAAGAGTAGAATTATATAGTGACTGAATCAGTACTACTAATTTCAGCCTTACAATGAAGGTAATCTGCAAATTACAAGTGATATAGCTGTCCAATCATCTACAAATGTTGTTAGATGATCTTCAAAACTTCACAAGCTATACTACTCAGGAAACAAGCCAAAATCTGAACTTTCAACAATCTGATATAAAAAAACCAGCAAGCATGAATCACACCAAAATGCTCATAACTCGATGTAGACACCTCCGAATGACATGAAACTAGTTGCAAATGAAGCATAGGAAGTAGGCACCCAAGTTAGAACCAAGAAACATCAAACACCTCAAAATATTTCATGAACGCAATCCAATGCAATGATAGGCAAAGTACAACCTCCTTGAAAAGGGCGACCAACAAGATAAATTCAAGGAGCTCTCCAAAAATTCTGAAAACTTGCAAAGAGGGGCGCCTAGAATGGTAGAAATGATTTAGCCAATGCCCAGAACCACAAAAAAATCGAGCAAGGAGCCACAAGCAAAAACGTGCTTCTATAGCACCAAAACCAGCGAACCCAAACTTCAGAAAACTTCAAATATCTTCATCACAATAAGCTCAATCTGCTCTTCAATGTGAAGAACAGCCACAAAGCTCAGCTAGATGCTATCTTGCAAGCACGAAACCAAGGTTGCTAGGAGGTATGCTTTCCTTGAAGCGAGTCTATACCAATTTCGACAACACTTTGTTGTAATTTTCAATGGATAGATGCAAATGAAGGCCAAGTCTCTTATTTATAACCTTTTCTCCTCAAATTCAATTTCATTTCCCTCTCATTTGGGCGCCCAACATGAAATTCACATTCACCTTCATCAAACTGCATTTGCATTTCATTCAAACTTTATTAGCCTCCTTCACTTAGGCGTCTAAAGCACATAAGGAAAAATACTTTATAAAATGCAAATATATCTCAACATTGGCATCCCAATATACTTAAGTGAAATACTTTATAAATAATCAAATATTCCTCCAACTAGGCGTCCATTTTGCCTAAGTTTATATTTCACTTAAAACATTATAATTCACCAAATAAGGCCTCCAAAATGACTTAATTAATAAACATTATAAAAATCACTTATCTCTCCAAAAGTGGCGTCCCAATTAGCCTTAGTAAATATCTAACTTTATAATTTCCAACTAAGGCGTCTATATTTGAAAATCACTTAAGCCATGACCTGCCAAAACAGGCTCCAAGAATGCTGGAGACCAAACTACTGAAACTGACCTGCCAGATATAGCCACTGAATTGAATTGCTTAACCTCTGCTAGAAATAGCATTGCTAAAAATAGCACTTAATAAAAATAGTACTTATTAAAAATAGCATACTTCTAAAAATAGTAAGTGTGTCCAAATACATTTTAACCACATTTTGAGTAGCCGTCGCAACTTACTAAAAATAGTAAGTCCGGAAAAGTTACCTATTTCAGTTGCATATCACACCATTGCGAAGCTCTCTGAAAAACTCAGAAGGAATCCATAATACTTTCTCGCATATAAAGTACCTGCCAAAAGTGCATGTCATTTTCTTGTCATGCATGTTACCTCATCCTGAAGCTCTCCAAAAACCCAGAAAGCTCCACCAGACATGGATCAAAAACTCTCACATGCAAACCTTCAAAAACTCATCAAAAACCTCTTACAAAATAGGAAACCCTAATTTCCACTTCTGACTAGCCTACAAGCTTCCGGAAATAGGCTATCAGACATAGAAGAGCGTATGGCTAAAATGGGGACATTACAGTTCGCCCATCCCAAAATTGCTTGTCCTCGAGCAATGCCACTACACTCCAAACTGATCCCACCAAAACATATAGAATCCCAGGGTCCCATGTCCATCTCTGAAAAGACCCACCAAGCTAATGTTGTTCCACTCTGATCATACAAATGAAGCCATTGTACCAAAATTGCACTAACCCTCCCTGCAACCTTAAAGAGTTAACATGCCTGAAATTCAAACTGAGAAATATGGAAGGATTGGAATCAAAATGTAGCAACATCTCACGCCCAATAAAATTTGAGGAATTAACATCTGCAATGTCTATGACTATCACCATTCTGAGAACAAAGGAGAATAATCTAATCAACTCAAAGATATTCTCATTAGCATAACTCCTCAAAGCATCAAATAGAGTCACAACAACAAGAGTGTCTCCATCAGAGCTATTTGCAAAGGAGAAAGCAGCTCTTTGCAAAGTCATAGCAGCCGCATCCTCAAAACTCCTCAAGGATGTACAATGCCTCCAAATAATACTGATATATCCAAGAAGACTCCCAACAATTTTCACAAATTTCTCTTCAAGAGTCTCAAAATGCCAAACCCAACCGAGCAATGGTTCGCTGCCCCAAACATTTGTACAAGAAAATGTACAAAGATAGCCACTAGAATGAGCATGATCTCTATCCAAAAGCTGATTATGCTCTGTCCGAACCACTATTTCTCTTATTTGAGGCCAAAAATCATCTTTGGAAAGAGATTGTGCAGTGAAAATACGAGTGTACCAGCTGCCCACCAAGTCAAAAAGGAATGACCCAACATCAGATTTAAGAGAAATCAACAAGCAAGGAAATGAATAACTACTGCAATACTGAAAATCCACATTCATTTTGACCAATCTGCTCAAAAACAAAGCTGGAAACACCCACTCTAAAAGCCCCATTACAACAAAGAACCATTCTTTGCTCCAACTTCCTCTCCAAACCTCCAATTGATGATAAAAAATAATCATCAAATGGCTGATAAAGAAGGTAACAACACCCATAGAACTGAAAATTTGACGCTTATCACTCCAACATACCTTCTTTTCACATATAATGATTATCATCAAATGCAAGTTGATACCAGGATCCCAAATCATAAGTAAAGAGGAACCATTCTGCAGATTGAGAATTACTCTGACTAGAATGCTTTGATCAATACGTTCTATTTGAATCATTACTTCTTGAAACTCAAAAAAATATTCAACAAATCTGAATTCATTGAGAAAATTGAATTCAAAATCATGAGACAAGAATTGCTGAAAAGATTCAACGAACCCTTCATCAAACTCCATTTTGAAATTAGTTACTCTTAAAGAAGATGGTGCAAGCATAAAGTCCGATAGGAATCTGACAAGCAACCTAAACTCTTCATCAGAATGCCAATCAACTCTTTGTTGCCAGTCAAGAATGATGACTTCATTCCTCCTTGATTCTTGATTTTCCATCTTCTGAAGAGTGGATGGACTAAGAACAGCAGTAAAGACATCATTATGCAACTCATGTATCATTATTCTACTACTGGAAGAAGTTCTAGAATTCCTCCCTTCAACATTAGTGTCTAAAAAGATTTCCTCATAAATCTAAAAAAAAAGATTCTCATGAAACTCATTAGCACCAACCTCAAATAACGGATTATCATAAACCTGAAAGACATGTTGATGCAAATTTGAATTCCCCATTTATTCAAGACAACCATTCAAGTTGAAAGTCTCTTGTATGAGATAAAGCTCATCAAGGACTTCTTGAATTTCTTCAACTCTCTTCTTGTCTTCTTGTTCCTTGAAATAGTGAGCAACAATGATTTGTTCCTCAACTTCTCTTAAGGCCTTTTCAACTTCAAGCAATTTAGCTTTCATTTGCTTATTCCATTCCAAAGCCTCATCAACAACCTTAGCAACCCTATCCTTCTCACCAATGATGTGCAAAAGATTTGTTTTGATATCTTCCACAACTTCCCTAATTGACTTCAAATCAGCAAGAGGTGTATGGCATTCATCTTGTTTCCTTTGGTACTTTGTAGATCAAATTTTCCACATACTGATGAATATCACCCAACTTGGATAAAACTTGAATCTCTTTTTCAGCAGTCAATGAGTTTTGATTGTAACATTCACAACCCAGTTGAGTTCATGAAGTGCTGCAAGGGGAAAAGAAGAAATCAGAAATCATATCAGCTGTGCTCCTTAGACTGTCACGCATCTGTTGGACACTACTTCTCATTTCATCAATGGTGCTTTCAAGGTCATTAGCTCTTTGCTTCTGATTGGCTTCAAGCAAAGAAATTTCAGACTTGTGACTGCTAGAGACAACTCCCTCAGTGTCTTCCTCAATGCATGATTCATCATTTGTGATGGAAGAATTTTCCACTTCTACCTTCTCAATCTTTTCTTGCTGTTTGTTGGCGTTTAAATTCACACCTCTGGAATGCGTATTTGAAACGGACAGCTATGCACAGTAAAACTGCTCTTCAAATTAGGAGGGGAAGCTCCCTCTTGCTGATGGTGTTGAAAGAAAGTAAACTAAAAACTAAGTTGCCTATCTTTTTGATCAGCTAGAGCACAAGGTTTATAAAACACAAACGCCACAGCTGAGATTTTCTGTTTTAAGAACTTCAACTACGACTAACTTAAGCTAAAGACGTTTCTAACTTTTCAAGTAATACGCAGAGCAAGAGAAACTAGAAATGAACAAGGTTGATTCTCTGACAAAGTGCTTCAATAAACTCTTTCTCAACATACATCTACACACTTCAATGTAAGCTGAAATTAAGATCACAAAAGCATAACACAATAAACGGAAATCTGAGACATTATACCAAGGAAAAGGAGGCTCATGATTTTATTTCCCAAACTTCTGGAACAAAGATTATCCTAACACATGCACAGAACAAGAACTTGCAGCTAAAGAGGCTTGCAAACTTGTTCTTACACAAAAGGGACAGCGATTACAACTACTACTTGTTGGCTAAAAAAGACTCAACAAATCGCTATCATAAACACAAGTGAACTGACACTGAATAACAACTTGCTGGCTAAAAGAGACTCAGCAATTTGCTATCACAATAACCGTTAAAAAAAACTAATGAGCAAAGACTCTTATTTATAGACAAGTAGAGGAGTAGGGAACCCTAAAATCTCCTTGCTTCTACAATCTAGGGCTTGCTCAGCAAGCAAGTTTTATTTCTAAATCTAGAAAGAAGATAACGTCTAACACCTAAGAAAGCGGGAAAAGCAGGAAACGCCAACTATTACATTTATCTTCTTTCTCTTCTTCAAAGAATGGATAAGAATCGTTCCAAGAATAGAAAGAAAGCGGAAAGAAAGCTTCTAGATGAAAGCCGCTTTAAATCTCAATCATATCCGCTAAAAAGTAGGAAATTGGGTCCTGACCAGGTGCATTGATACTATCTAAGGCAATATTCTGATCCTCCAAGATCTCTTCGCTTTCTATGATCAAACTTAGAGAATCCCCCTCTTCTTTGGCTGCTTTCTGAGTTTTGTTCTTGAAAAACATCGCTGCCCGAAAAGATGACTCACTGATTGATAACTTGGCGGCTCTGCAACTTTATGTTTCTGACACCTCTCTTGATTTCCATCAGAAGAGTATTGCACAACTCTTTTCCGATACCTTTCCTTTTTCTCATATCACACCTTCTCTCATTCTTCAGCTGAGATGATGAAGTTTTGACATGGTGCTGATTTGGTCTTAAACTCGAGGGGAGTGTACTCCATATTGAAAACCTTGAAGAATGACTGTAAACTCGCCTATGTTCAAACAAGTTTTGAGCAACTTTCTATTTTTAGAATGCTGGGTTTTCTTCCTCCAACGGACAAATTTTTGGAATTTTTTTTTGAGATATGGGTTTTGCTCAAAATTTCGTTGCAAGACAACCCAGATCGTCCGTTTTTGAAAATCTTGAATTTTGACTGAAAAAGTAGCAAACCCTAATTTCTTCAATTTTTTACCGAAAAAGCTGGCACCTGGGTTTTGTTCAAAATACAATTAGAAATGGACCCAGTTGATTAGATTTGAAAAATACTGAGGGTTGATCGAAAAAGCAGCCAACCTTAGAATTTGAAATCTTCTTGAAAAAAGTTGTGATATGGGTTTTCTTCAGAAGACTGTTTTGAGAGTACCTAGATGATCAAAATTTGCAAACTTTGAAGATTTCACTGACATGCAAGGAAAAAGCAGCTGCTGCAACTTGATAAATTTCCTCAAAAATTCTTCAGAAGAATGAGTTGAAAAGACCCAGATGGCTGAAAATTAAAACCCTTGACCTTCTTCAAAAAAAATTGATCTTCTGGATGGAAAAAGCATGAAAAGCAAAGTCTTATGTTGCTGGTTTGAAAATTATTCATGAAAATCAGCAACCTTGAGCTCTTGAATCTTGAAATAAAACCTCAAAGTTGTTGCTCCACTTCTCTTCTTTGGACACCACCTGCAAAAATGATGAAAACTAAATGGAAGAGATGTCTTAAATAGATTTAGGGCTTGAAATAGCTTTGCTTTCTTTTGTTTTAATCTTCAAAACCCTAAAATCAGCCTATTCAATGAACTTGGACATTTGCCTTCAACTTGAAATTTTGAATTTTTGAAAATTTGAAAAATTGACTAAGGCATTGCAAGTTGGGCGCCCTTCTTGGCTAAGGGCGCCAACTTTCTCCAGACTTAGCCATTTTTAGAGTTTCCTCAAATTTTCACAATTTTGAACCCCTACTTTCACCCTGATCTCCAGCTTCCAAATTGATCCGATGAACGAGCTGGATGATTCGTCACGTAGCCTGACCGATTCTGAGAAGATCACCCTGGAGGAACTTCTGGCTAAAAACTTCGTTTTGACCTTCAATTTCATGGGAGCCTATTTCCTCCAGGGGCTCTGAACTTTCATAGTGTTGGCCATTTTTACATGATTTTCAATTTCTTCATTTCCCTTTGATCTTCTGATGAAATCTTGATTCCGAGGGCTACGTTGATCCGATTGACTGACCGATAGGTTCACTGGATAGCTTGGCTGAAACCAACGAGGTGATCTTAGGCGGTGTATTGGCAAATTCCATCATTTCTAATCTCAAAATCTTGGGCACCCTTTCTCTCCAAGGGCGCTCAACTTGACCAAACTTAGCCATTTTTATGATATCCTCGCCACTTTCTCTTCTACAAATGATCCTGCCTGATCTGGTGTTCCGGAGCTCGGATTGATTGATGGCTGGGCTTGTTGCGAAGCTGAGAAGATTTTGGAGGGGGTTCTCTGGGAGTTACTTCACCAAAAAGTTGAATCTGAGGCACCAAAAGCTTGGGCGCCCCTGGCAAGCTGGGGCACCCAACTCTACCATACTTAGAATATTTTCTTGCATTTTCACCTTGCTTTTGATTTTCAAAATTTCACTCTCGTCAAACCCTCTGTTCAGCCTTTTGCATCTAACGACTGCCATCTCGGATTGACATGCTGACGGTCTTGTTGGAAAGCCTGACCAGTTTTGAGGAAGTGATCTTGGAGGCTTCACTGGCAAAATCATTCATTTGGGCTCTCGAAATCATCAGTGCCTTTCTCTTCTAGGGGCGCCCATTTGCTTCAGACTTGGAATATTTTACCTGATTTTCATCTTCACATTTGAACCGTTATTCCATACTTTCAGCTTGATCTGGATTTGCCGGAGAACGACAAGTCAGATGCTCTGACGAAGACAACCGTTGCGAAGCTGATTGAATTCTGAAGAGGCTGAGCCCAATTGCAAACCCTAATTGCTGGATTTTCTCTTCCAAAAGACTGGGCGCCCCTGGGCACCTGGGGCTCTGAAAACTACCAGACTTAGCAAATTTTCCGTTACTTTCATGATTTTCACTTCATCTTCTGGTTGAAAACCCTCTGTTTGACCTCGAATTTCGGGTGACTGAATGATCCGATGACTGCGCTGCCGAACTCGCTGCGGAGCTAGGAGGATTCTGAACAACTTTGTCTGGGAGCTCAAACCTTAATTTTACCATTTGATGCCCTAAAAAGATGGGCGCCTATCTCCTCTTGGGGCGCCCATGTCAAGCAGTGTTAGCCAAAATTTTACGGATTTCAACTTCCTTCTTCGTTCTTCGTGCATGTTTGTTAACTCACCTTTTGTTCAGCGCTTGAGTGTTGAATATGACGCCTGGCAGCTGACTGACCTCGATTGATGATCTCAGAGCTCCTGATATGCTTCTGAAAAAGCAAAATAGACCCACTAGGGCAAAACTGATCTTTTTGAGATTCTGACTGCACCAGCCTGATGTGGATGTATTTTGAGCCAATCAAAATCAGTTTGAACCCTAACGGACCAACTTTCTATTTTTAGAAAGTTTTGCTAGTATCTGTTTTTGAAAGAAACCCAGAAAAACCCAGAAAAAGTTACTATTTTTAGGAAATTTCTAAAAATAGCAGTTTTCCTAAAAAGTAGGGATGAAAAACTGAGATCTTGGTTTTGTAGATTAGGTTGTTCTGAGCAGACCTAGATCGTTAGATTTTGGGAATTTCACATTTTAACCCCTCATGCAAGACATGCACACCCAAATTTTGACCTTTTTTGATTGATTTAACAAGACTTTTACTCATTTCTTCAAAATGTCTAAGTGTAACAAAAGTTTTAATTTTGGGGTACAACACTGTTCCAACCAAAATCCTCCTGAACTGCGGAGATGTAGAAGGAATTCATTGGCTGATAGGACATCTTCAACTGTAGGCATATTATCTGTCTCTGTAGGTTCAGCTCTTGAACCTCTATCATGAGTCTCCTTAGCTAATGATGACTCACTGCTCTCCTCTATAGGAGGCATGGGTATCTCAGAAGACTCCAAAACATTTGCTGCCACATTACATTCTTCTAAAGAATACCTGAATTCTTCATGTGCTTCTGAAACTGATGTTGCCTCGTTGCACTCTTCTATGGAATGCATGGACAATTGCATGTCTGAAGTTGTAATAAGAGATTTTGATATAGAATCTTTGGAATTCAACATTCTTTCTATTTCTTCTTCAAAATTCTCCTACACCCGCTCTATCTTCTTCAAAAGTGGCTTCAATTTCTCCTCACATTGATTAAGCAATTCATTGATCAACATATCAGCAATACAAGAAACCTTTTCTTCACGTTCATATGCGTCCAAGAGGAGAGATTGGATATTTGGTGGAATTTCGTCAACCTCTTTAATAATGAGAACAAGAATATTCTTTATAGCTGCAATAACATTCTCTTCTTGTTCGCTCCAAGTGAGAAAATAGCTGATTTTTGCTTCCACCTACAAGAAATAATGAAGTTGTGATGCCTATGCTTGAATGAATAAGCATTTTGGAGGTGATATTGCTAGTTAGGTAGGTGCGCCAACACTAATTGAGTTAATCCTCGTGCATGCATCACGAACTGAAGTTCTCCATTAATTTTTGACGCCATATGCAAGAGGTTGCACGCAAAAATCACAACTAAGAGTTAAAATAGTCAAACTTTGACTTTTGCCGCCCAAGCTTGAGAGAGTTGGAAAATTTTCAAAGATTTTCAACTTCCGCTATGACGAACTGCCTATGTTTGACCCTGAATTCTGGATGCTCGGATGATCCTGAAGATATGCTGATAGATTCATTGTGGAGCTAGATCAAGTCTGATGAGATGTTGTTGGGCGAGTGCTAAAAACTGAGTCTGATGCCTTGAAAACTAGGGCACCTTTTTCCAAAAGGGTGCATATGACACCAGACAAGCCATTTTTTGATTTTGACTCTCACTGCTTCAATCTGCTGTTGCCGGTGCCTGACGACTCCCGTCGACTAGATGTTGGATCCATCGTGTAGCTAAAAGAATTCCACAAAGAGTGACTATATATGCAACGTCTGAAAGTTGATTTAAGATGCTCAAATGCAAGGGCGCCCCTGGCTTGCAGGAGCGCAATTGAACTTTTGAGAATGACTTTGCAATTTGTAACTTTCACGAAACGCTCCACTTTGACTCTCGCTGCCAGGAGCTGGATGGCTCCGATGCCTGCGTGGATGATCTCATCGCGGAGATGGAACAACTTGGAAGAGATATTCCTAGGAGTTACGAAGCCAGAAAACTGCATCTGAGGCCTACAATAGAAGGGCGCCTTTCTCAAGGAAGGTGCATTTTTCCATACCATATTTCTGCTTTCTTTTATCCTTCAACAATTTGCGTTGATTCTTCGATCATGGGTGTTTGACGGATCCTGATGACTAACAATTGGATTCATTGCGTAGCTAGGAGGATTCTGAATAGATCTCGTGAAGACGAAAGCTATCGAAAACCTCATCTAGCTGGCCAAAACGCTAGGCGCCCCTGGCCTGTAGAGGTGCAATTTGATATTTTCACTTTTACTTTCCCTCCGTTTTACATGCTTGCTGGATCAACTGCCATGGTCGCTCAACATGTCTTAGGGACTAGTGAAAGGATTCATTGCAAAGCTAGGATGAATCTGAAAAAGATCCCCTGAAAACGGATTTTGCAAATTTTGACATCTGATGGAACTTATTCAAGGGCGCCCATGGGCTACAGGGGCACAAAAACTGTATTTTAACTTCGGTCCATGATGCGTAAATTTCCCGTTTCTTCTGCTTCCGTCTTCGTTTGCCGGAGTTTCACAAATCGGATGGATTCGCTTGATGACTCGTTGGAAAGTTGGCATAATTCCAGAGATGATGAATGCCTTTGCAACCATTAATAACTGAATTTGAGCCTTCAAATTGAATGGCACCCCTGGCTTGCAGGGGCATAGATTTTCTCTAAAACTGATGATTTTCACCATTTCGCATTTCGCAAACACCATGACGCTTGTTGAGTTGACTGCACTAAAGCATGACTGCCACTGACGCGAGTGCGTGACTGTATCTCACCATTTTTACAAGTATGGACACTGCAAAGTTGACTTGCATGTCAATCGCACAAGTGTCTCCCATGTAGCAAAACGTAGTGTTTCCAGACGTAGAATAATTTTTGCATTTTTCAGCATTTGAAAATCCCCTCCATTGCGAAGCGTCTTTTTCAGCATCTTGCACCATAGAAACTTCCATGATGAGTTTCAGGCTTAGATTTCAACACTTGGTACTGGCCAACTACCATTGATGACCTCAAAGGTTCTAACTTTTGTCCCGAAAAAAGTGAAAATTACCCACTAGGCTTAAACTGACTTTTTCTTGATTCTAACTTCACCACTGTGATCGTGATGTGAAATAAACCAATCAAAATTAATTTCAGCCAATTCTGGCAAGATCCTAACTTTTAGGGTTTTTCCTAAAAATAGGGGCCCAAAAACCTAATTTTCAAAATTTTCAAATTTTGCCAATATCTTATAGACATTAAACCCACAAAAAGCCCATGCTTGATTTTCCCAAAAACTGAGTTTTGATGATACTTTTATAGGATTTAGACCATTTTAATCAAAATGCCTTAATGAAGCAAAAAAATTGTTTTGGGTACCAACATTAGGCTTCGTCTGGTGACCATGTCGGATACTTACGGCATAGGAGAACCGAGTTTTGACGACACTTTTATTGGATTTAGACCATTTTAATCAAAATGCCTTAATGAAGCAAAAAAATTGTTTTGGGTACAACATTAGGCTCTGTCTGGTGACCATGTCGGATACTTACGGCATAGGAGAAACGAGTTTTGTCGACACTTTTATAGGATTTAGACCATTTTAATCAAAATGCCTTAATGAAGCAAAAAAATTGTTTTGGGTACAACATTAGGCTCTGTCTGGTGACCATGTCGGTTACTTACGGCATAGGAGAACCGAGAATTTGAGTTTTTGTAGACCAATAACTTATCAGTTGGGCATGGAGTCGGGGCTTTTTCCTAATCACCTAATACTTTGAAGTTTTTTTTTTTTTTGTAATCACCTAATACTTAGAGACTTCCCTAAAATCACCTAAAACAAGACTACCTAAATCACCTAAAAACACAACGAAACTTATACGGAAGGGGGAAAACATTACTACATAACGAAAAACAAAACGAAAATTACTTAAAGAAAATTTACTCCACCCCCGAAGAGATGAAGTGCTTTGGATATTGTTCGTTGCATGGCAGCGGGAAGAGCCTCCCATCGATGTCCTTTCTGCCTGAAAGGCTTTACTTCTCTTTTGATGGGCATTGCAGGAGGCAATCCCTCTGCGATGAAGATTCTCAGGTATTCATATATCCAAGCAAAGGTACTCTAACAAAAATTAGAATATGATGCAAATGGGAAAGTTGATACCCCTGAGGCATAAATTCTACTGTTGTCCATCCCCGGGATGTTGGATTCTTCAAACCAGTCGATCGAGTTCCAAACTCGATTTCTATAATGTCGTAGGTGATCTTTTTCTGACTTGAAAATATCCTTGACTGGCTCGTCGATCAGCTCTACATCATCTTTAACCTATGTTACACCATCGTCGGGGACGGGGGGATGTCGGAACGGGGGGATAGGTTTCCGAGACGGGGGGACAAAGGGGCCTCAATTTGGGGACGGTGGGGGGGCGGGGAGTGTATATACTATATACTATACATAGGTACTTAAAATGCTAGTTATGAAAAGATGTATAAGACTATTAAGAAGTAAAATAGCAAAATTGCAAATGCCAAAGTGAAATACTAAATAGTAAATACTTGAACATTGAACAATGAACATTGAAGTTTTCAATATCAAATTACTAATTAGAAATTAGAATACTCAATACTACAATTGTCGAATCGGCAAATGGAAGATTTCTATTATATGATATCAAAAATATTTGATCATAAAGATGATTACAGTGAGTAGCATGATATCAAAACAAGTACAAAATCAAAATGTCATAATAAAAAAATGTGTTCATTTTTTTTTAAACCATGTGATTTAAGTTGCCACCGCAGGGGACGCCTGGGCATCCCCAGGACGCTTGAGGGACGCACAGGCGTCCCCCTCAGCGTCCCAGGGACGCTGGGACGTCCCCGCGTCCCCGGCGGCGAGCCACCAAAACTGGTGGCGCCGTTGGAAACTTGGGAATGCCGTCCCCACATCCCAGGGACGTCCCGTTCTGGGAACGCTTAGGATTTAGGGGGGGGGGACGCGTCCCCGGGGTACACTGCCTTTAACACATAGGAGTTTGATTCCCATGTCTTTGGCATCATTGAGGCCTAACAAAAACACCTCCTGCTTAGCTTTAATGAATTCCAATTGCACAAATGGGTGCAATTGTCCTTTAGGGGAGATGATCATTTCTCTTGCTTTTGAACTTGTATTTAAACAACCTCCATCAAATTGTATTGTCCATAACTTTGTATCCTTTGTCAGTCTCTTTTCAAAACAAGCAATGTTCTGGTCTTCAATTTCTATCTCTGACAGAGTCACACAATTACCAGGACCTGTTTCACACTTTGCTTCTGCAGGAATAGATGACTTGAGCACAGCCTGCTTCTTTGCAACTTTGAGAATTCGATCTAGTTCTTCTGGATGGTCTTGAAGATATTCTAGTTGAGAGATTTGTACCTTGGTCTTCATCATGGAAGCTACGATGTCAAAATTTGTTGAAGACGTCTCTTGAGCAACTGGCATAGTGTTCTCACTTGAAGGTTTGGGTTTAGAAGTGGAAGGTACTTCTTTTCCTTCTTCATTTGATTTTTGTCTTTCTTCTTCTTCTTTCTGTGCTTTGAAGTGTTGAGCACATGTGAGCAAAGGCGTTGAAACATTTTCATGATTCACCGCAGGAGCGTACTAATGATATTCTTCTTCTTTTTGATTGACGAGTTCTTTATCAAAGTATCCCACTGCGGAGTCGCCATCGAAGTTGTTCGTTTGTGGTGAGACAACATTCAAACTTGGTGTTGGTACAAAACTAGAACTGGGAGCAGCTTCAGTGTATCCCATGATTTGGTTCATCCTCATATTCTCAGGACGTGGATCCGGTATTTGCGTCGGTGTCATGGAAACAACAAAATATTGCACTGTGTGCAACTTCAATCATCGGTCTTGATTGGCAACCGTGGCTGAAGATTGTCTCTCTTTGGTTGGTATGGTTGTTGAACAAGAGGTCTAATGGAATATGTTTTCTAAGCCAGAAGTAATCATATCATACTCCAACTTGATGGCGTTTTCTTGTGCGCTCTTCAACTCTGTTTCTTTTGCCGTCTTGAGGAAGAAGGCTATCTTTGATGGAAGAGAATTTATGAAACAACTCATCAGAATCTTCGGTGATGGATCGAGTGTGGAAGAAAGTCTTGTAACAAGACGATTAAATCTTGCTACAAAATCCCTCATGTGCTCATTGTGCTCCATTTTTGAATTTGTAAGTTGGGAAAACAACAAATGACTGTCTTCAGCAGGCTTGAATCTTGCCAAAAACTTCTCGCGCATAGTTGCCCAGCTTGTGATACTGCCTGGTGCCAGGTGATTGAACTAGTTGGCAGCATTACCCGCAAGAGTCTCGACAAAGAGATGCACCGCGATGTCTTCATGTGCTACGTGCAAGACGACGCAAGCCATTGTGAACGCAGAAAAATGTTCCTTGGAGTGTTCAGTTCCATCACCATGAAACCGGGGAAAGCGCTTCCTTGACCCTTTAGGTAACTCATGATTTACCTGAAAAGCCAAAGGTCCAATGTTATTACCCCAAGGTAATGGGGGTGGACATCACTGATTTCTATCAGCATTGTCAGCATTATCGTTGTTATCATCCATTGCTTCTGTATGGATCATGCAATAGGATGCCAGAGTGTCATTCCTGTGAAATAAAAGCGTTAAGCTTTTCTTGAAGTTTTCTTGCCTCGTGCCCCACAATGGGCGCCAGAAAACTGTTGGCCTTACAATTCACACCTCTGGAGTGTGCATTGGCAATGGACAACTATGCACAATTGAATTGCTCATCAAATTAGGAGGGGAAGCTCCCTCTTTTGCTGATATGCGTGAAAAAGTAAATTATTCTAAATCTTATCTTTTTGACTCAGCTAGAAGAGGCACAAGGTTAAGAAAACCAATACATTGCAGCTAAGGTTTTTCTCTAGTTTCCGCAGATCTTAACTACAACTAGTCTAATGTTTAAATTATCCCATCTCCTCTAGATAAACAGAGCAAGAGGAATTAGGAGCAGGGAATTGGCATACGATAAACTTTAAGTTAGGATTTCCAAGGAGGTGGGACACCTATCCAAGGCATAGGCTGAAATAAAGGTTATTGGAAACAACATCAAACGGTAAATTAGTTCTCAGGATTCCTAAGGAGGCGGAACACCTATCCGAAGTGTAGGCTGAAAGTAACTTACTAGAAACAACAATAAACGACAATCTCTATTTCTAAATTCCCAAGGAGGAGGGACTCCTATCCGAGGTGTAGCTATGAAAGAAAGATTATTAATAACGACATCACACAAAAAACTTTATTTCTAAATTCCCAAGAAGGAGGGACTCCTATCCGAGGTGTAGATATGAAACAAACTTATTAATCACAACAAGAATAAAACTGGGACAGCAAATTGCATAACGAGACACGCACACAATGAATGATCAAACCAGCATTATATTTAACTAACTGAACAGATACAGAATAGCAATATTGCACGGCAAGGTGGCTCAGCAATTTGTTATTGCAGCAAAAGTTAAAGTACAAATGAGCAAAGGTGCTCTTATTTATAGAAGGTCGGAGCAATAGGGAATCCTAAAATCTCCTCAAGTTAACATGAGTCTTGCAAACATGCAAAATTTATTTTTAAACTTAAATGTATGCAACTTAACAATTAACTGGGAAAACCACCTCAGTTAACCGATTCTAAACTAAACTAATTGGACTGTGCAAAACGCAAGTCCTTATTGATATGAGAGTTAACTGACAACTAATATCAATTAACTGAAACTGAAAACTCCATTTGTACAGAGGTATCTCCAAAATAGACATGCAAAAATGGTGGGACAGCGAGTTAACTCGGAAAGAGGCATCAAGTTAACTGTTGTGTCTAATGTCTATCCTAAAAAGGTGGGACGTCTTGATTTGTAGTTCACTGGCCATGATCTTGAGTGTAACATGCCAACCCTTCGGTAAAGTAAAGATTGCATAATTTACACCATACGAGTAAGTAAACATGCTAACATGTCATTGCAATCAAATTTTCTTTTTTTTACTGATATTACATGAACATGAAGCCATATCAAATTACAATAAAGATTCCATTCCGCTATAATAATTTCACAAGTACAAGTAAAAAGAATACATACCTTAACTAACATAGCTCCAATGAGCTTTAGAACAAATAGTAGTAAGACGGTCCAAGATCTTCCCTTTCAGATCTTGGTTCTTCAGTTGCCTGTTGTGGAGGAGAAGCATCACTCGGGCGTTTTTCCGCCAACCACGAACTTATAATGCGGTCCCCCACACATCTATCATTCGATAGATGGCCCTCCCTTCGACGAAGAGATTGGTTGGGTAACCGATACTGTTAACCGACTAAGCATAGTGTTGTGTCCTACACAACTAGAACCTTGCTATTTCACAATCCCGAACTAGCATAAAGGATCACAATGAACTGACAGTGTAGTCTCAAGCATCACACAGTCTAAGTGGATGTTGTACATTGCACTACTTTGGCCAAAGTGTTCTCATTCAGTACTTCGAATGAAGGTCATCTATCATAAACACTACTCAGGACCGATTTGACTTAAGGCCATCTTATACTACGCATAGGTGTGGTCCTTCACTGGATAATATGTAATCCCAGACTAACCTACAACATACTAACTGCTAGAAATGAATCAGCATAACAAGTAATTCACATAATCCCTCCTATACTGGAATCTTTATCCTAGGAGTAACTCAAGCTTATCTCAATTAACCTAATAACTTAAGCTAATAGAATTTACTCGACTCCTGTCCTCATTTCGGTCCTAGTATATAGTAACTATTACAAACATATTCTCCTTATATGGAGATCATACAATTAATGCAAAACACAACAAGTATGCATCTTTATCCTTAAAAAATTTACTTCCTAGATGCAACAGAGATGCAGTTCACAGAATAACTAACTTTATATACACAACAGAAATACAGTTCATAAGGCAATTCCCTATCTATGCACAAACAGTAAACACAAATACCAGAAATATTTAAAGATTCACAATTGAAATTGATAGTAGAAGAATATCCCATGCCTAGTATTTAGCTTTCCTCCAAATGATGATGTCTCAGCCTATTCTCACAGTCCTTCCAGCTTCTACCAATCAATTGGCAAATCCCTCACAAGTTACTGCCTTTCTCACTCGGTATTAACTCACAAGTTGCTACCTTTCTCACTCAGAAATAAGTACTCAGAAGTGAATATTTAGACTAATAATGGTTACAACTGAATAGAAGTATAAAACTCAGGTGATACGATAATGAAGACTGGTCATTTCAAACTAAACTCAGCTCACAGAATAATTTGTCTCACAGAAAAACAAAATGATTGCTCTACAAAATATAGGTTCTCAAAGATAAATTCTCCAGAAATAAAAGTAAAGAATGAGGATTTGGGTTGCTATTTATAGAGCCTCAACACCATCGAATTCCACTTCCAAAGGCATGTAAATTGTCAAAACTGTAATGTGAATTGTTCAACTTAATAAGTGGTGGGTTTTTTATCACATACTCAACTTCCAAGAGGTGAGTCGACCTCCATTGTTTGACAGCAGAATGGAGACCATTTCTTATTTGCACATGGTAAAATATGCAGAATCGACACTTACAGGTTTTCTTCCAGATATGGCGCCAATCCAAAAATCTGGCGGGTAGAAATGCATAGTGAAAAAGTCCAATGATATTTGCAGTCCACATAGCATATAAATATGGCTCCATCGACAAGCATATAGGCTACGTTTCATATTTCCTGCGACTTGGTCATCGCCCTGCGCGTATACAGGGGCACGTATTTTCTCAGCCACTCAATTTCATTTAATTTCAAAAGTTTACAATATAGTTTGTGAAATATTTCGACTTCCACTATATTGGAGATTGACGTATTTTATTTCCCAAAGTTCAAAGACAATATTTCGGTTCATTTGATTTCCATACTTGATGATAAATAATCGACTGGGTAATATTTAACCTGATTTCTATAGTTGAAGTTTAATACTAAATCAATATGGAGAATGATTTGATTTCCACTATAAGATTAATATTAAATTAATTAGGAAATAATTATATATTTTATTATATAAATATAATTATAGTTTTTAAATATATTAAACATATATATATATATGTATATATATGTGTATATATATATATATGTATATATATGTGTATATATATATATATATATGTATATATACTGTATATATATATATATATATATTTTAATATAACTATAATATATTTATATAATCTTTAATATATAATCATATATATATATATATTTAACAAATATATATTTATATCGTGAGCCAGTTAGCATACTTCCGATATAAATATATTTATACATATATATATACAAGTTCAGGAGGCAACAACAATAATAATAATAATATTAATATCCACATAATAAAGGACGTGTGCGTATATACATATATATACCAGTATATTCCTTTATGTACACGTATGTGTAAGTATACCATATCAATGCATCCATATGAGCATATCCATCTGCCAATCATACGCCTGTATCAATATGTGTATACATATAGATACATGTATACACTATATATATGTATATATGTCCACTCCCTATTCACTTACATTCATTCACATTACCATCATAATGATTGTAATACAACAAAACAGATATATAGATAAACATCACTCATAAAAGCATAAAGAAGTAGACAAGACTCCTAATGCCAATGTACGAGCTACAGATGACTTATCTAGAACCAACATAACTGACTCAGTTCACTCAATCTAAAGTGTTGTGTGTGTATGTTCAGATAGTTCACTTTACCAGTTAACCGACCAAGCTCCTCTCCCGAGTGATACTTCCCCTCCGCCTGGAGGAATGATTCACATCCCTACATCCAATGACACATGCTTTCGGAAGTCATATGTTCACAACATAAGCAGTATATATATACATCTCAAGAGTTAGAATAATCATTACTCAATAACTTTGCATGCAACATTCATCAAGGATAACATCAAATAGAAGTAACATTAAATGATACAATCATTAAATGTGAAAACACTCATATTGATAACAAGGAACAACATACTTTATTCACTCTTAGAATCCTTTTTACAATCATATAACCCTATGCAGTACTAATACGTAGTAGCTGTACAATCGGGGTGTAACATTGAGCAATTAACCCCTCCACGAGGTTGTTGATCGCATCACCATCTGGAGATCATCACATGTCTTAACTGTCAATTCACTGTTTGTCAGCAACTTGAGCAATCTTGGAAATATCTGCACACTTCAACTAGTAGTTTTCACTGATTGGTAACTCTGGCGGCTCCACAATTAGAGTGATGGCTTTTGTTTCCTTTACAGCTTTACACTTCTGACACTTTTGACACTTTTCACGTTTTTCTCAATGGAACAGTGTTGCATGATGAAACTACAAAGTTTCACTGCGAACACTCTGGTTGTGAGAAATGCACACAAATCGCTACACACGAAGAATTCCAACAGTATCAATCCTCTAAACTGGCCTCGAAAGGCTATTAGCTATACGAGGTATGATGTCATGTGGACTTTGAGTGTCTACGCCTACCAAATTGTCTGAATCAACCCTCTGGATGCGCTTGATGCAACTCTGTGTCAATTGTCCACTCCCTATTCACTTACATTCATTCACATTACCATCATAATGATCGTAATACAACAAAACAGATATATAGATAAACATCACTCATAAAAGCGTAAAGTAGACAAGACTCCTAATGCCAATGTACGAGCTATGGATGACTTATCTAGAACCAACATAACTAACTCAGTTCACTCAATCTAAAGTGTTGTGTGTGTATGTTCAGATAGTTCACTTTACCAGTTAACCGACCAAGCTCCTCTCTCGAGTGATACTTCCCCTCCACCTGGAGGAATGGTTCACATACCTGCATCCAATGACACACGCTTTCGGAAGTCATGTTCACAACATAAGCAGTATATATATACATCTCAAGAGTCAGAATAATCATTACTCAATAACTTTGCATGCAACATTCATCAAGGATAACAACAAATAGAAGTAATATTAATGATACAATCATTAAATGTGAAAACACTCATATTGATAACAAGGAACAACATACTTTATTCACTTTTAGAATCCTTTTTACAATCGTATAACCCTATGCAGTACTAATACGTAGTAGCTGTACAATCGGGGTGTAACATTGAGCAATTAACCCCTCCACGAGGTTGTTGATCGCATCACCATTTGGAGATCATCACATGTCTTAACTGTCAATTCACTGCTTGTCAGCAACTTGAGCAATCTTGGAAATATCTGCACACTTCAACTGGTAGTTCACTGATTGGTAACTCTGGCGGCTCCACAACTGAAGTGATGGCCTTTGTTTCCTCTGCAACTTTACGCTTCTAACACTTTTGATGCTTTTCACGTTTTTCTCAATGGAACAGTGTTGCATGACGAAACTGCGAAGTTTTACCACGAACACTCTGGTTGTGAGAAATGCACACAAATCGCTACACATGAAGAATTCCAACGGTATCAATCCTCTAAATTGGCCTCGAAAGGCTATTAGCTATACGAGGTATGATGTCATGTGGACTTTGAGTGTCTATGCCTACCAAATTGTCTGAATCAACCCTCTGGATGCGCTTGATGCAAATTTGTGTCAGTCATTCTGATGAAATCATGAATTAAGACCAATTTGGTCTTGAATTCAATCTGAGTGAACCGCATTCTAAAAAACTCACCTATTGACTATGAACACGGCTATATTTTGACAACCTTTTTCGGAAAGCTAAAATAGCTTCTGATGAGGCTAAAAATAGCTTGCCGAGGGCCAAATTTTATGAAAATTTTTGAGATGTGGGTTTTGTAGAGAAAATGATTCTAAGAAAACCCACAATGTCAGAAATTCGAAAAAATGCTTTTTTGCTTGACATGCAAAGACTTTTCGGAATAGAAATAGCAGGGGCAACGTGGCTTTAGAAACTTTTTCTGACGAAAAATTCTGACATATGGGTTTTGTTGCCGCCAATGCGCTAATCACACCCAGATTCTTCATTTTTCAAAATTTTGACTTTTTGACTGGCATGCAAAAGAATTTTCGGAAAAAAGCACAGTACTTCAAAATGAGAAGGAACGGGGCAATTTTCTCGAAAAATTCTAGCACATGGGTTTTGCTGCCAATGCTATGCTGAGTGAACCAGATGACCAGATTTTGAAAAAGATGTCGTTTACTTTGACATGCGAGAGAAAACCTAAGACAAGGATAGAAGAATTTGAGAGAGAGAAAATAGAAATTATATTCTACCTCTGTCAATCTTCAAGAAAATTGCTTCCTTGTCTCAATCTAATGAAATCTGCCAAGAATCTGCTGAAAAGATGAAGCATGAATAATTATTCCTTTGTGCAACTTGAACGAAGAACACTAAAAATGGCCTTTGTTTGATCCTTCAAAAGGCATTGGAGAGAAAATAGCTGATTTTTGCTTCCACCTGCAAGAAATGATGAAGTCGTGATGCCTATGCTTGAATGAATAAGCATTTTGGAGGTGATACTGTCAGTTAGTTAGGTGCGCCAACCTAATTGAGTTAATCCTCGTGCATGCATCACAAACTAAAGTTCTCCATTAATTTTCAATGCCATATGCAAGAGGTTGCACGCAAAAATCACAACTGAGAGTTAAAATAGTCAAACTTTGACTTTCGGCACCCAAGCTTGAGAGAGTTAGAAAATTTTCAAAGATTTTCAACTTTCGCTGTGACGACCTGCCTATGTTTGACCCTGAACTCTGGATGCTTGGTTGATCTTGAAGCTATGCTAGTAGATTCATCGTGGAGCTGGATCAAGTCTGACAAGATGTTGGGAGCCACGAGTGCTAAAAATTGAGTCTGATGCCTTGAAAAGTAGGGCGCCTTTTTCCAAAAGGGTGCATATGACACCAAACTTAAGCCATTTTTTGATTTTGACTCTCCATGCTTCAATCTACCACTCCTGGTGCCTAACGACTACCGTTGACTGGGTGCTGGATCCATCGTGTAGCTGAATCAATTGTCGGATCAACTACCATGGTCGCTTAGCATGTCTTAGGGACCGTGGCACTGATACAATTTGATATTTTCACTTTTACTTTCCCTCCGTTTTACGTGCTTGCTAGATCAACTGCTACGGTCACTTAGCATGTCTTAGGGACTGGTGAACGAATTCATTGCGAAGCTAGGTTGAATTTGAAAAGGTCCTCCAGAAATGGATTTTGCAAATTTTGACATCTGATGGAACTTATTCAAGGGCGCCCATGGGCTATAGGGGCACAAAAACTGTATTTTGACTTCGATCCATGATGCGTAAATTTCGCGTTTCTTTTGCTTCCGTCTTCATTTGCCGGAGTTTCACAAATCAAATGGATTCGCTTGATGACCCATTGGAAAGCTGGCAGAATTCCAGAGATGATGAATGCCTTTGCAACCATTAATAACTAAATCCGAGCCTTCAAATTGAAGGGCACCCCTGGCTTGCAGGGGTGTAGATTTTCTCTAAAACTAATGATTTTTACCATTTCGCGCTTCACAAACACCATGACGCTTGCTAAGTTGACTGTGTTGAAGCATGACTGTTGTTGACGCGAGTGTGTTATTGTATTTCACCATTTTTACATGTACGGACACTACAAAGTTGACTTGCACGTTGATCGCGCAAGTGTCTCCCATGTAGCAAAACGTAGTGTTTCTAGACAATATTTTTTGCATTTTTCACCTTTTTTAAATCCCCTCCGTCACGAAGCATCTTATTCAACATGTTTCGCCGCAGAAACTTCCATGATGAGTTCCAGGCTTAGATTTCAAAACTTGGTACTAGCCAACTACCATTGACGACCTTGGAGGTTCTAACTTTTCTCCTGAAAAAGTGAAAACTACCCATCAGGTTTAAACTAACTTTTTCTAGATTTTGACTTCACCACTGTGATCGTGACGTGAAATAAGCCAATCAAAATTAATTTCAGCCAATTTTGGCGAGATCTGTAAGAGACCGGGTGTCTCTCAACCCTGACTTCTGTCGTTAATGTAATGTTTTTGTTGTTTTGCTGAATTTGTGGTTTTTTTTGAGGTTTTTGCAATAAAGAGAGATAATGCGATTTTGCATAAAAATTCATATAAAATTCTAGACTACAGATTCTAAAACAAAAATACACCTAAATTGATGGAGAATGCTTCTATTAACTATCTGAATGAATACAATGACTGAGTATTGCCATGCAAGACAAAAAGCAACAATTTTAATTTAAAAACCTGGCTTATTTGCAGCCGCCAGAATGATGAAGAACAGTACGGCCAGCTTCAAATCCTTATGTCTCCAGCCTCGAAAATAATGCAGAATGCTCCAGAGTTCTAGGCGCCCCAAATGATGAAAGCAAAAGACAAAAAAGCTAGGCGTTTTTGCCTGTAGAAGAAATATGCCCTTGCAGCTGAAAGGTACGGCTGATAACCAGCAATAAATGAAGCTGTACAATCTTGAAAAGTGTGCCAGATGATAAGTTAATGGCCGCCACTAGATAGGAATCCCTTCTGGAGAAGATCGATTCAAACCCCTGATGAAATACTTCTCAATAAGCTCTGTAATGACTTCTGAATGAAGCCACTCAACGGACAAGATTCAACTAGTATCTCACAATCTCAGTATGTCTGATTCTGAAGAGGGAACGTTCTCCAAAATCCAATGATTTGCAGAAACCCTTGTTTCACAAACCCCAATGCTCTTAGAGAGAAAAATAGAAAAATTAGAATAATCATAACATAATGAGTTCGATTTGTCTTTGTGAAATATATATCTTCTCTCAATAAGTCGACCCCTTCTCAAAAAGCAAGTAATGAGCATTTAAAAATATTAATTAAATCGCTCTTTTTTTTTACTTAGGCAAAACAATTAAATAATGGCATCCCCTTTTGATGAGTAATAAAATACTCATTTAAAATTGTTTACCTCTTTATTATAAAGTATTAATACTTTATAATTTGCCATTAAATAATTACTTTAATTTTTCATTAAAGTGACTTTATATTATAAAGTCAAATTAATAAACTTTTAATAATTATCAAATGCCTCAATAATCACTGTTTGCTCATCAAATAATCAAACGGGGTCGAAACTGAGCAGACAACCTGAACTAGGTGCCCTGCTAGAAATAGAAACCCCTGTCTGCCTGACTTACTATAATTAGTAAGTGTCTAAAAATCACTCTGTAAGTGTCTGCCAAGGCCCAAACCTGAATCAACTGCTGGAGTAATGTTCCCAAATGCAGGATAACTACCTTAAGTGACCCTCTAAACACATCTATCAGCCTACGAGGGTCTGAATGATAGGCTAACCCCTGAATCAACTGCACTGCCTAGGAAGGGGACATTACAGTCCGCCCTCCCTGAAATTGCTTGTCCTCAAGCAATCTCAGCTCTGGATGCTGTAAAATCTCCTCTAACTCCCATGTAGCATCATCAACCGGCAAGTCTCTCCATTTAATTAAATACTCTCTGATGACCCGCCTTCGAAGATGTCTCTCTCTAACATCGAGGATGGCCTCAGGCACTAATATCAACTTCCTCTCATCATCAAGGGGTGGCAGTACTAGAGAGGGAATCACATGCCGACCCAACACCTTCTTCAAGCGTGAAACATGTTGTGAACCCTGCCCCTATCCGTCCAAAGTATGCATATGCGCCCACTCGTCTGATGACTCGAAATGGAAAGAACGAGGTTTCAACTTCTTTCTGCACCACACTTTCGCATAGTGGACTGACGGTAAGGCTGTAACATGAGATACACCATGTCACCCACTGCAAAGGAACGCTCAACCTTTTTCTGATCAACATACTGCTTCTGCTGATTCTGCGCTGAATATTGTCTCTGAGAGACCTCAAAATATCCTGCTGATCCTGCATCATATCACCTGCGCTAGGCACTCTGCTATCACTCAACACCAAATCCAAAAGGTTGGGCGCCTCATACCCGTACAATGCCTTAAAGGGCGTCATCTGTATAGTCATGTGGTGAGTAGAGTTATAACAATACTCACAGAGGTATATCCACCTCACCCAAGCTCTCTGCTGTCTAGCTATATAGTTACGCAAATATCCCTCCACCCACTTATTGACGATCTCTGTCTGTCCATCTATCTGTGGATGGTAGCTGGTACTAGGTGTCAGTTCGGTCCCACAAAGTCTGAACAACTCTTGCCAAAAGTTGCTCATGAACCGACTGTCTCTATCACTGACTATAGTCCGAGGAAAACCATGTAACCTGAATACCTCTCTGAAGAAGAGCTCTGCAGTCTGCGATGCTGTGAATGTAGTGGTGATCGGAAAGAAGTGTGCATATTTTGTCAGCCGATCAACAACTACGTAAATACAATCCTTCCTTTGGGCTTTCGGCAAGCCCGTGATGAAATCCATTGATAAACATTCCCACTTCCTATCAGGTATCGGAAGTGGCTGAAGCAATCCAGCAGGATATGTGTGTTCCTGTTTGTTCTGCTGGCAAACAGAACACTCTCGTACATACTAAAGAACATTAGTCTTTAGCCCTTTCCAAGTAAACCGTTCCTGTACCAACTTGTATGTTTTGAAATAATCGGGATGGCGCGCCATAGGAAGATCATGAAAGGCTCTCAGAACTGTATCCTTCAACTCTGAATTAGGAACCAGAAAAATCCGCCCCTTGTAAATGATCAAGTCATTCACAACGGTGTATCTACTATCCTGCTCTGTCCCGTTAACAATGCTAGAAGCCCATGGGTTCTTAGCATACTCTGTAATAATCCGGTGGCTCCAATCCTCAGAGATCTGTGCCATAGCATTCAACTGAGGTCTGCGAGACAAGGCGTCAGCTACAACATTCTGCTTCCCCTTAATAAAGGTGATGTCAAAATCATACGATTGCAGTTTGCTGACCTACTTTTGTTGTCTTTCATTTAAGTCTCGCTGTCCAAGGAAGTGTTTCAAGCTGTTATGATTTGTACGCACACTGAATTTGCTGCCCACCAAGTATTGCCTGAACTTAGCCAAAACATGCATAATGGCTAACATCTCCTTGTCATAGATGCTATAAAATCTCTCGGGACCCCTAAGCTTCCTACTCTCAAAAGCAATAGGATGTCTCTCCTACATCAAAACGACACCAATGCCCTCTCTTGAGGCATCACAATATAAATCAAATGACTTCGTAAAGTCTGGTAATGCTAGCACTGGACATGAAGTCATAATCACCTTAAACCTGTCGAAGCACTCCTGAGCCTGCGATGACCAAGTAAATGCCCCTTTCTTTGTCAAATCAGTAAGGGGTGTGGCATGTCGTGAGAACCCACTAACCAATCGTCTGTAGAAAGCACACAACCCAATGAATCCTCTGAGCTAGGTAAGGTTCTCTGGTACTGGCCACTCTACTATAGCTCGGACCTTCTCAGGGTCCATACTGACTCCTTTGGCACTGATGATGTTCCCAAGATATAATAACTCAGCCATGCCTAGCTCACACTTGGACTCCTTGGCGTACAAGGACTCCTTAGCCAAAATACCTAGAACAGTATCCAAGTGAGCTAAATGCTCCTCCCATGACCTACTGTACACCAGAATGTCATCGAAGAAGACCAACACATCTCCGCAGTTGAGAACTGAAAACTCTGTTCATTGTAGCTTGAAGGTAGCAGGGGCGTTGGTTAGACCGAAAGGCATAACCAAGAACTCGAAGTGACCGCAATGGCACCTGAAAGCGGTTTTCTCTATGTCCTGCTCCCTCATCCAAATCTGATGGTACCCAAATCTTAAGTCAATCTTCGTGAAGAAGATAGCACCGTGCAACTCATCAATCAACTCATCGATGCGGGGTATAGGGTACCTGTTTTTGATTGTTCTCTTATTAAGCTGGCGGTAATCTATACACATCCATAGTGACCCATCCTTTTTCTTCACCAATACAACCGATGAAGCAAAAGCTGACTTGCTAGGTCTGATATGTCCCATAGCCAACAACTCACTGATTCTTTTCTCTATCTCATTCTTGAGGCGTTTCGAATGTCTGTAGGGTGTGATCATAATGGGCTTTGCGCCCTCCTCCAACTCAATAATATGCTCAATGCCTCTATCTGGAGGTCTGCCAGGTGGAATATCACTAAACACTTTAGAGTGTTTAGTCCTCAGTATCTGAATGTCAGGATGGTACTCAACTGAAATATTCCGAACCAAATTTTTTCAAATTTTCAATTACAATCAGCAGGGAATTACACAGTCGTTAGGGTTAGCTCTAAACCAAAACCATACTGAAGCAACTCTAACCAGAATGTACACCAGGATCCCGATGTGGGCAAGGTGTGAGCATTGGTCAGAGGATCTGAATGCAGAAACAGAGCTGGAAGGAACTCTAACCAAGAATGGCGCCAATGATGGCGAGCATATGGTCAGAGGGTCTTAATTGAAATGCTTATGCAAGAACTCTAACCAAGAATGCGCCGGCGAACGACGAGCATGTGGTCAGAGGATCCCTACCATCTAATATACTGAAAGCACACTCAACACCAAGTATGTGCTACTCAATCCAATACGGAAATGAGGCGACCATATGGCGGAGATAAAAGAAATACAATTGCGATTACAGAATGTAAAGATGAGCATTACAAATCATGATAAAGCAAGATTAAAGAACTGCTGTCAGTACTACTGTCAGCTTACAATATGAAGAGCATTCGCCTGCCAAAAGCATATGAGTATAACAGATTAGCATTATATCATAAAAAGAACTTTCCTTTGCTTGATCAAGGATGCCAAACCAATAACTTCTCTCAGGGGCCAAAATGATGATTCTGATTTTCAACAGATCTGCACTTTAAATTAATAACCAGCAACCTAACACCATACTTAAATGATCATATCTCACTCACCACTCATCCAATTGACATGAAACGAAGTGCAATGGACCCTAATGGTGAAGGCGACCAAGATAGAGCACTGAAAACTGATCAAAAGACCCTTAATTAAATATGCACGAATTCCAAGACAAAATCAAATGGTACGGCCCAGCAAGAGGGCGATTTCTCTTTAAAAATTCAATGCTTCACTAAAAAATCTGAAACTCAAGGAAAAGGTTTGTCCTTCTCAGACAGAGAGATCTACACAATGCCCAGAATGATATTTTTTGTATTTTTTGACTTACGAATGAAAACAACAATCTGCTATGAAGAATATGCAATTCTTGAATCTCTCTAATATGCATAAAACTGATCTACAAAGCCACACACTGGCTACAATGCATAAATCCACTACAAATCACTCAAAACTATACTATCTCACCATTAGTCGCTATCTTTCAAGCGAGAAGCAATGCCAAGCTAGGAGGCTTACATTCCTCGAAGCAATCCCAAAGCCAATCCAGCAGCATGACATTCATGTAGACAAAAGATGATCCAAAAGAGAACCAATGGCTTCCTTTTATAATTTCCAGATGACCCTTCTCAAAACCCTAATCTTCCTTTTTGAACCAAACCCTAATCCCAATAGATGGCGTCCCACTTTTCCAAGCAAAACTTTGACTTTTAATAACACTTTATCTCCTCCTTGAAGTTGGCATCCAATTTGAGCTTGGATTAAACTTTTCTTTATAAGAAATATAATTAATTTCTTTCAATGAGGCGCCCACCCATAAAAACATCTTTCAAAACAACTTAAAGTGAAGTAGCTAGGCCAAGGGGGTCAATGTTAAAATATAACATTAAAACATGACTTAATTAAATAATTCAAACTTATCTCTCCAATTGTGCCCCAAAGCCAGAAATGAGCAAGCCAACTGATCAGTTTGAAGTAGAAAGCCAACCATGCCGAAACCAACAGGAACACTGCCAGAAATAGAATTTACTAAAAATAGTAAATTCCTGAAGATGCTCGGAATGCCAAGAAAAACATACCACTGCGAAGCTCTCTGAAAGCCCAGAAAGAATCCGCCATTAAATCAGCCAACCTCGAGCAAGAGCATCCTTCAAAACATGAAACCCTAAATTCACCTTCCGAGTAGCCTACGGGTCTCCGGAATAGGCCAACGGTCAACTGGAAAGATCATGCTTGAGAAGGGGACATTACATCAACCTTTTGCTGCTCCTGTTGTGCTAGTAACAACATACACTCTACAGCCCAATCTACCATATCATGACGAATGAGTCTCTCCATCCGTCTGAAAGATACCACTCTCAGATTACTCTCTTTGATGGCTTTTATGACATGTGGTTTCCCGTTTACTTTGAACTTCATTTCCATGTCCCGAAGATTGAGTGTGAACTCACTGAAATCGTGAAGCCATGCCATCCCAAGTACCACATCAGTATTTCCCATATCGGAAGATCTGTTGTTAAGCCTTGAACTCATAGTTGTTAAGCCGCATCGGAAGATCTATTATCCTTCTATCACATTTGAGGGTGTACCCATCAGCCACCTTGACTCAAATACCCTCAAACTCCTTTGTTTGTATACCTCGTCTCTCTACCAACCGTGCATCTATAAAGTTATGACTAGCACTAGTGTCAAGTAGAGTGATCACTTTCTGACCTGCTAGGAGCCCACGTAGCCTAAAAGATCCATCTCTTTGAAGACTAGTCAAATGTGCCTCCTATAACTTCCTTCCTCCCTCATTTTCACTGTCATTTTCAGACCTTTCATCATCTGAATGCTCTGAATCAGCTTGCTAGTCTGACAGATCAGATTGCTCTTCACCCTCATAAAACCACTCCATCTGGTTATTTTTCACTTTAGGGCAAAGAGGGCATACATGTTTTTCATCATAAGGTGCCTTGCACCAAAAACACAACTTTTTCTTGCGTAGATCATTCAATGTTTCCCTATCAAAAGGCGGTGCATTCCTTTTCTTAGAATCAGGTGGATCCTTCTTCTTATCAAATGTTTTGTTTCTATCAAATGATCTATTTGGCTTCGAGTAGGATGATGAGCCTGAAGAAAACTTGCTGCGAGGTGCTGCAAGTTCCATACTGCGTGCCTTCCTCATGGCCTCCTGAAGAGTAGGAGGATCAAATGCCTTGACCCAACCTCTCATTGGCTCATATAATCCTTCGATGAAGAGAATGACAAGTCTCCTCTCTGAAATACCTGTCACCATGACTGCAACCCTCTGAAATTCACTGATGTAGGAATCCAAACTACCTGTCTGTCTGAGCTAAGCTAGCTCCCTGAAATAAAGTTCTGGATCATTTTTGTCAAAACGCTCTATGAGCCTACTCGTGAAGTCCTGGTAGGTGGCAATCGTGTGATGACCCAAAGTTTACATGCCATGATGCCACCGGTCATGCGCCAACCCATCAAGATGCAGTGTAGCAAACTTAATGGCCTCGTCCTCCTGCATAGGTCTCAATGATAGGTAATTGTCTAACTTTTGTACCCAAGACCTCGCTGAACTCTTATACGAACCATCAAAATAAGGCAAGATAATCTTGCTGACTGCATGCTGAAGATCCCTATTCACCTGTGGTGGTGGCTGCTGGTGCTGAGGAGCTTTGCGGTCAAATCTACCTCCCCCTCTGGGTTTATGCACATCCATAAACTCATGAAAAGACAAAGACTGCATGATCTTAGGTGCCAATGTTGAGTACTCTCCAAAGAATCTGGTCACGTCTGCCACCGACATGCCATGATGTGGATGAAACTCATGCTGGTGACCCTGCTGCTCTGCCTCCGGAGTCGAAGGTGCCTCTCTAGATATAAATGTAGGTTGTCTTGGCCTACGCTCATGCAAGATAAGTGACGACTGCCGCTGTACTGACACCAGTGGCTGGTCTATGCCTGCAGTCCCACTCGTCTGTCCTATCTGAATGTAGTGCTACTGAGGCGGAGTATACTACCTCATCGTGCCCATTAACTAAGACATCATGTCCATCATATTATCATGCCTTCGTCTAAACTCACATCAGAAATCTCACCTCCGGCATGTTCTTTCCCTGGATCCCTATGAGCATCTGTTGGAATCTCACGATCTACCATCAGTGTAGTGACACTGTTCTCATTGCTGTTAGAACTGGATCTGTGTATACCCAAAACCCCTGATATTGTCTCACCTTCAGGAATAGGTGGACCTGTCCAATCCTCAACTTTGCCTGTTCCTCTACCCTTACTGTAGAAGATAATGTATCTACTCATGAAAAAGCATCGAAAAAGCACACATCTGATTGGAAAAGCAACTGAAAAAACACAGGATGGCAGGAAAACTGTGCTCTGATACCACTATAAGAGACCAGGTGTCTCTCAACCCTGACTTCTGTCGTTAATGTAATGTTTTTGTTGTTTTGCTGAATTTGTGGTTTTTTTTGAGGTTTTTGCAATAAAGAGAGATAATGCGATTTTGCATAAAAATTCATATAAAATTCCAGACTACAGATTCTGAAACAAAAATACTCCTAAATTGATGGCGAATGCTTCTATTAACTATCTGAATGAATACAATGATTGAGTATTGCCATGCAAGACAAAAAGCAACAATTTTAATTTAAAAACCTGGCTTATTTGCAGCCGCTAGAATGATGAAGAACAGTACGGCCAGCTTCAAATCCTTATGTCTCCAGCCTCGAAAATAATGCAGAATGCTCCAGAGTTCTAGGCGCCCCAAATGATGAAAGCAGAAGACAAAAAAGCTAGGCGTTTTTGCCTGTAGAAGAAATACGCCCTTGCAGCTGAAAGGTACGGCTGATAACCAACAATAAATGAAGCCGTACAATCTTGAAAAGTGTGCCAGATGATAAGTTAATGGCCGCCACTGGATAGGAATCCCTTCTGGAGAAGATCGATTCAAACCCCTGATAAAATACTTCTCAATAAGCTCTGTAATGACTTCTGAATGAAGCCACTCAACAGACAAGCTTCAACTGGTATCTCACAGTCTCAGTATGTCTGATTCTGAAGAGGGAACGTTCTCCAAAATCCAATGATTTGCAAAAACCCTTGTTTCACAAACCCCAATGCTCTTAGAGAGAAAAATAGAAAAATTAGAATAATCATAACAGAATGAGTTCGATTTGTCTTTGTGAAATATATATCTTCTCTCAATAAGTCGACCCCTTCTCAAAAAACAAGTAATGAGCATTTAAAAATATTAATTAAATCGCTCTTTATTTTTACTTAGGCAAAACAATTAAATAATGGCATCCCTTTTTGATGAGTAATAAAATACTCATTTAAAATTATTTACCTCTTTATTATAAAGTATTAATACCTTATAATTTTCCATTAAATAATTACTTTAATTTTTCATTAAAGTGACTTTATATTATAAAGTCAAATTAATAAACTTTTAATAATTATCAAATGCCTCAATAATCATTGTTTGCTCATCAAATCATCAAACGGGGTCGAAACTAAGTAGACCAACTGAACCAGGTGCCCTGCCAGAAATAGAAACCCCTGTCTGTCTTACTTACTATAAATAGTAAGTGTCTAAAAATCACTCTATAAGTGTCTGCCAAGGCCCAAACTGAATCAACTGCTGGAGTAATGTTCCCAAACGCAGGATAGTTGCCTCAAATGACCCTCTAAACACATCTGTCAGCCTACGAGGGTCTGAATGATAGGCTAACCCCTGAATCAATTGCACTGCCTAGGAAGGGGACATTACAAGATCCTATTTTGTAGGGTTTTTCCTAAAAATAGGAGCCCGAAAACCCTAATTTTCAAAATTTTCAAATTTTGCTAGTATCTTATAGACATTAAACCCACAAAAATCCCATGCTTGATTTGCCCAAAAACTGAGTTTTGACGACACTTTTACAAAATTTAGACCATTTTAATCAAAATGCCTTAATGAAGCAAAAAAATTATTTTGGGTACAGCACAACATAGACAAATTGAGATAGTAGACACAAAGATGAGACAACAGAGCATTGAAGAACAAGTCTACAAATGAAAGCCATAGCCAAAAGGAATTTTTTCGTGGTAACTATTGCTTAACAAATTTGTCTTTATAAAAATTAATTGATTTTTTACTCCATTTGCCTGTTAGATAAAGACAAAGTTACCAATAGTTGGAGTGATCACCATTTCATTGGTGATCTTCCTCTGAATTTTAATGAGGTACAGCTCCCTCTTACGATATGATTTGGTTTTTAGGGTTATGCTTTTGACCAAAAAGCGGGAAAGGCAAAACTAACATTTGTGCATAGCCATGACACGAAGGCATTGTAAATTCAGATTTAAGGGAATTAAGACAAACAACACACATATTATATACTCCATACCCATGAATAATAACTATGAGAATGAAAAATAATTTCTTTCAAGCATATGAATAGACTAGAACTCACAGATTCCGTATCTGACACATGTATAATCTAACATAACAGAGGAATCATCAAAGAGCAATTACAAAATCACACAGGAAATTTGCAACAAAAAAGGAAATATAAATGAACACACAGATTTAGGATATCTCCTTTATTTCTCTAATGAAACAAAGAGCTCACTGGCTCATATGGCTCTGTACAAAAGATTAGATTCAAAAGAAAATAAACTACTATCCTCCCTATTACAGCACTAAAAATTCCCCTTTCTGACCGATCTCACTCTCACACCACAATATGATGGGGTCAAATTTGGATCCCTTCAAATGCCTTTTGATTACATATTTATAGATTTTTCCCTAAGGAGTCCTTTCAGTTTCATAACTGCTTTCTTTTTAAAAGAATCAATTACAAATAATAAAAATAAAAAGGCCCTTCACATTCTCATGTACATAAGATTTAACTTGATAATGAGTGATCTTTATAATAAAATGATAGCTGC
Organism: Sequoia sempervirens; assembly: GCA_007258455.2. NCBI lineage: Eukaryota > Viridiplantae > Streptophyta > Pinopsida > Cupressales > Cupressaceae > Sequoia > Sequoia sempervirens. The sequence continues at coordinate 10,167,918 of VDFB02000019.1, forward strand.
TATTGTAAATTTAACTAGTATATGCCTATCAAATGATTTCATCAATCAAAGTGTCGCCGGGTTGTGTGTCAAGCCTACTAAATTCTACCCCGAGCTTGGCTAATCAATATAAGTAATGATTCTTTTGAAGAATATCCGAAGCAACAATATGGGTCTATTTCAAGAACATCACCATCAGTCTCAATCTGAGCTATAGAAAATTTTGGAAGATGTCCTGATTATTGTATCCCAAGAGAGTTTCTAGGGCCAAAAAAAGGAGAATTTTTTCTGCCAAATAAAATCCATCTGATGAATTTTCTAATAATTTCAGCTGCTCCATGGCATTTGTGGAGGATGCTAGAACAATACAAGTAGCCTGTCTAGTGCTCCTTCCAATACGGCCTCTAAGCTGGTGTAATTGGGCCATTCCAAATCTCTCAACATTAATAATTACCATCATTGTTGCCTCAGGAACATCAATTCCAATTTCAATTATTTGAGCTGAAAGAAGAATTTGTGTTTCTCCTGCTCTAAACTTTTGCATTGCTGTTTCCTTTTCAGTTAGTGCCATACGACCATGAAGAATGCCACATTTGTAAGCCTTGAAGATATTAGATATATATATTTTTTTAAAGTTCCGCAGTAGCTGCATGAAGCTCAGGTAGCACCTTACTTTCATCTATGACAGCATAAACAAGAAATATTTTCCACCATTCCCAAGATCTTGCATCATCTGATATGCTATCTGAAACCCTTTCTTGTCACCATAGAAAGCAAATGTTTTCATAGCCAATCAACCAGGCAGACTCTCATTTATCTGACTAAGGGACATGTCCCCATAGAGAACTAAAGCAAGAGTCCTTGGGATTGTTGTGGCAGACATGACAAGCACATGCGGAGAGGCAAAATGCTTTGTTTGCAATCAGTTGTCCATCTTGTAAGTTTATGTCACTTGCAGTTGTTTGGTCCATAGTTGCGCATACCTTGCTACTAAGCCTTCCCCTTTGGACCACTCCAAAGCGATGTTCGTCTATGACAGCGAAGCAAAGAGAGGTAAATTTAACCCTCTCTGCAATCAGGCTGTGTGTGCCAACTATCAATGCAATATGTCCTATCTCTAATCCCTCACAGATTGAATAAGCTTTCTTCAAGGGTGTGGAGCCTATTAAAAGTGCTACTGAAGGCCTTTTAACTTCATCTATCCTCTCAAGGATAGACACAATGTTCTCATAATGTTGCATTGCTAAGAGTTCTGTTGGAGCCTTAAATGTTGCCTGATAACCAGAATCGATAAACTCTAATGCAGCCGATAGAACTACAATAGTTTTCCCATTGGGAGATATTAAAAGAGCATCATAACTAACATTTGTTTCAATTGCCTCTAAAGATGAAAATGAATCTAAGCCATGCTCTTCATTTAGAATAGTTTGATTTTGGGAGCATATGTTTTCAACAGCATCCTCCGCCTTACAATGTTTCTTGCAAGCAACAAACATGCCATACTTGGAGAATATGAAATCCATACTCACGCTTGCTCATGGACGCAGTACAGGAAGGGTTGCAACAACCCTCCTTGCAATTGGCTTACTGACTTATCCTGTTGACATATTAGGCATGTCTTGACATAGTCCTCTACATCCTCCTTGAGCTTGGGCCAAAAGAACCCACGCTCCAAAAGGACTACTGTTCTTCTTTGGTCAGAGTGTCCAACCCACACTATATCATGACACTCTCAAATCATCTCTCCTCAAGTCTTTCTGGGTAAACATGAGGAGTCCGTCTTCCATATGAAACCTCTGAGTTCTTCCCTATTTTACTTGGTTAACCAACTGATAGGCCTGAGAGTCCATCTCAATACCCTCTTTGATCCTTTCGAGGATCTCTTCAGAGAGGACAATCCTACTATTCGAGCTCCCATCACCTTGTTGTTCCTGGATGGCCGCAAGTTGAGCCTTTTTGCTCAAAGCATCAACAACAACGTTTTGTTTGCCATGGTTGTAAACCAAGTCAAGATCAAACTCAACAAGGAATTCTTGCCACCTAGCTTGCTTTGGTGTCAACTTCGTCTAAGTCTTGAAATATGTAGAGATTATGTTATTGGTTTTAACAGTGAATGACACACCCAACAAGCAATGCCTCCACACCCTCAAATAGTGCACTATCTTTGTCATCTCCTTCTTGTGTGTTGGATAGCACCGCTTCCTTTCATTTAACTTCCTGGATTCAAAAGCGACCAGGTGACCTCCTTGCATCAGGATGCCTCCAATAGCAAAATCCGATGCATTTGTTTGGACATCAAAGGTCCTGCTAAAGTTTGGCAAAGCCAAGACTGGCTTCGTACAAAGTTTCTCTTTCAGCTCTTCAAACGCTTGCACTTGCTTCTTGATCCATTTCCATCCACGGTCTTTCTTCAACAAATCCGTTAATGGGGCAGCAATCCTTGAGTAGCCTGCAATGAACTTTTGATAATAGTTGGCTAAACCAAGAAACTGTCGAACCTCATGTACAAATTGCAACGGCTCCCAATCTTGGATTGCCTTAAGCTTTTTAGGGTTTGGCTTAAGGTACCCACCGCCTACAACATGACCGAAAAGCTGAACCTCCTGTTGAGCGAAACAACACTTCTTTTTGACAAAAGAATGGTTTTCCCTTAGTAATTCGAACACCTCAACTAGAAATTCCTAGTGTTCCTCAATGGTCTTACTGAAAATCAATATGTCATCTAGGCATACCACGACACACTTGTCCAACAAAGGTCTGAAAACATCGTTCATCAAGGTACAAAAGGTAGTCGGGGCATTGCAAAGCCCAAAAGGCACTACCAAGAACTCGAACGATCCATACCTAGTAGTTATTATTGTCTTTTCCTTATTAGCAACAACAATTCTTACCTGGTAGTACCCTTGTTTCAAATCTAGCTTTGTGAAGAAGTTTTCCCGTGTGAGACAGTCGAAAAAATCTGCAATAAGGGGCAAAGGATACCTGCTCTTTATAGTGAGCTTATTCAAAGCTCTACAATCCACACAGCCTTAGCTTCCATCCTTTTTTTCTGAAAAAATACCGAACTTGCATAGGGCGACCTATATGGGGAAATGTACTCGGACTCAACAAGCTCAACCAGTTGTTTCTTTAGCTCAACCATCTCTGATTTGGATAATTGATATGGTGACCTTGCAAGGGCCCTGGCCCCAACTTCTAACTCGATCTAGTGGTCGACTACAGAGCAGGGTGGCAACAGAGAGGGCAGCTTATCGATCATAACATTGGAATACTCCTTGATAACCTCAACCACAGCTTCAGGATCTATGGGAGCCGAGAGATCACCCTCGTCCCAGTCACCTATTAGGGTGGCAAGGTATGTTGAGTAATTGTCTTTATGAATTGCCCTCCTGAAGCTAAGTACTGATAAAGCATTCTTTACTGCTAATGACTTAACTGTTTTCACCAAACAGGTTTGGTGTGGGTCTAAGAAAAGAAAGCAACTTGGATGTGGAATCACCACAACCTTGCTCCTTTGTAGAAACTCCTAACTCAAGATTAACTCGAAATCCTCCATCTCTATTGCCACAAGGTTGAGACAACCTTGCCATCCCCCAATTCGTAGTTTGACCTCTTTCACACTTCCAACACACTTCTGTGCAGGTGCATTAACGGCCTTGATAGATGATGTTGAATCCATTACCACCATACCGATGCTTTTTGCTTTGTTCTGCGAGATGTAGTTGTGTGTGGCACTTGTGTCTAACATGGCCACCACCTTCTTTGCGCCAAAGAACACCTCAGTGTAACAATGATCATGCTCCTATTCCGAACTTGCAGTTGTTGTACATACTTCATTTTGTATTGTCGATAACATCTTGTTGTACCCAAAACAAATTTTTTGCTTCATTAAGGCATTTTGCTTAAAATAGTCTAAACCTTGTAAAAGTGTCGTTAAAACACAACTTTTGGACAAACAAAGTATGGGTTTTTAGTGGGTTTACTATCTAGAAGACATTGGTAAAATTTGAAAATTTTGAAAATTAGGGTTTTCGGACCCTTGTTTTTAGGAAAAACCCTAAAAATAGGATCTTGTCAAAATTGACTAAAAATTATTTTGATTGGCTTATTTCACTTCACGGTCATAGTGGTGAAGTTGGATCAAGAAAATGTCAGTTTAAGTTGTAATGTCCCGTTTTTCACTACATGGAGAAAAAATATAATATTATTTTAATTACTTAATATTTTATCTCCAAAAGTTAACTCAGAAAGAAATATTAGTAATTAAATAATATTATATCATGTGACTTATTAAATGCAAATTTGAAATTAAGTCACAACTAAAACTTAAAAGAGAATGGAAATATGAATAGGCAAAGGGAAACCAAGAGTCAAGGCAAAAGTTATTAAAGATTATTGTGGAGCAAGTTGGACAAGGTGGGGATTTTGGAAATTGAACATAGGTTCTTGTGGGTGAACGAAGTTCACAGGCTTTCTGAGGTGGGGAGACCTCTGAAAGAAAATCATCTTCGGTGTTTGAAGATACACCCAGGGTGACTGCTGACAATTCTACGTCAGGGATTGTGCAAATGCTTTAAAAGATTTTTTCAAGTTCTCAAGATGTTATATCCAGGTTTCAAGATGTTATTTTTTAGAGTTGCAGATATCGTTGTGATTGAATAATTCTTTATTGTTCGGGTTGTATATAATCACAATCATATATAAGGAGAATCGGGCCAGGAATAATCCAACAGAGATTACTGTTGTCTCTAATTAACTCATTGAGTTTTTGGAAAAAACAGTATGCTGTGTGAAGACTGCCGGCCAGTATAATTTAATAGCTGCTGTGTATTGTCCTGGCTCCGTGCATAATAAGGAAACGTTGCATAGTTTCTTGAACGCACTATAGAATAATAGTTGCGGGAATAAATAGATTGAAGTGGAAACGACTTAGCTAAGAAAGAAGATCAATGCTAGCATCGTATGAATATCGTATGAATTAATGGGAACATTTAAATGTAAGCGGAGCCTTCTTCATATTGCCGTTACATTCAAAATTAACCGGGAGCTTTAGGGCAAATCCACGGGAAGTAAGAACCGAGGTTAAAGTAAATAAAGAATAGCAGGTCGTGGGAATATAACACCAGCCGTCACTTTGAATTAAGCGCAAAGAACAGAGTTAAGGTTTTGAAGGGAGTATTGTTTGGGACGAGTCGGAGTTATTAGTAGATGATTCTAACAGGTGCCGCTATTAATTATTTCACTCCGCCGTTGCAAATAAGAGTTGAGAAATCTAAGTGCCGTCAATAATTTGGCACGAAAGTCTTCAGAACCTTCTACCGTCGCCTGATAGACATTTAGGATAAATGACGAGTGTGTTAAATGTGAATTCCGCAATCTTCAGCGTCGGAACTTCAATTCATTACTGGGTTCGAAGGAGCCTTTGAAAGTGACGGGGAATTGAAGTCGGCATTGGTAAGAAGACGGATGTGATCCAAGAACATTTGTAATTCAAAGTTCATTGAAGATTCTGAGTCGGGAATATGAAAGCTATCGACATTGAAGAGGAGATCCGTCATTATATTCCTAAGGGAGGCGTTACTTTATAATTTATAATCCTTGAGAGGGCTCAGGAAAGGAAGATTAATGAATAACGGAAATCAATTGCCGTGGCAGTGTTCTCTTATCATCATGGCATTACAAATATTGGAAGCCGCATCTTCATATATCTGCCGTTTCCTAGTGTATCGGATGACAAGTGATGAATGGAGGTGGACAGATCACAGTTGGCGTGGCTATTGAGATGTCAAGAAATAAGGAGTGCATGAAAGAAACTAACCGAAAGTATTCAATCTCTTTGAAGACAAAAGATTACAAAGGGAGCATTTATATTCTTTCTTATGACCCGCCGACGGAGTTTAAGGAGTTTGAAGTTAAAAGGGATCATCGCACTCTCCAGGACTAGTAGGTGATGGTTCTACACAACGTTCCAATCCCATGAAGATTACAACTTCAATTCAGTATATTCAGCTGCGTGTCTCTGTTGCACATTTAATGTTTATTGTAGCTGGTCAATTCAAATTATGGGATAATCAAACTGAGAGCAGAAAACTAGCTTAAATCTACAGGTCATCATATTTTATCTAACATTGCTGTAAATGTAACTTCTGGATATTGCCGAGTGATAATAAATCTTTGAAGTGAATCATTACTTTGAATTATATTCTTGTAAGTGTGTGGAACTTATATTCCATTACACAAGAACACTAAATCCTGGGAAGTGCATTAAACATTATATTCAGAACAGTGCAAATTAATTGTTTGACGAAATGTCAGTCCGTCAAACACCGAAAAATTTTATATGCAAATTGGGGGAGCACACTACATAAGTCTGGTGGGTTGTTTTCACTTTTTCAAGAGAAAAGTTAGGACCTCCGAGGTCGTCAATGGCAAATGGCCAGATATTAGGTGTCAAAATCTAAGCTTAAAACACTCCAGCGAAGATTCTATGGCAAGATATGTTCAAAATAATGCTTCGTCATGGAGGGGATTTTCGTCGAGGTGAAAATCATCAAAAAATTTCTAACTTTGGAAATAAAAGAGCCCCTAGAGGCCAGGGGCGCCCTAGATTTCAGAGGCCTAGATTATCTTTTTGAGATTTGTCACTTCCAAGAAGCCTTCTCCAGAATCCTGTCACCTTCGCGATGAGCCTACTAGCTAGTCCAGAACAAAGGAAATGAAATCAGTGAAAATTTGACTAACACTGGAGTAGAAAAGCACCCTTGCTAGCTAGGGGCGTCCAACTTTTTGAGGTACCAGATGGAACTTTTTGATCAGGTGACACCTAGGATGTTTGTCTCAGACTTGATGAGGCTTCGCAACGAATCCGTCAACGGGTTAATCTGAGTTGCTGAACTGCTGGAATCAGGAATCAAACGTAAGGTTTTTATCATGGTCAAAAATGTCAGTTCAAAGCAAAAGCACCCCTGGAGGCCAGGGGGGCCCAAGGTTTTGAACCCTCAAATGCAGTTGTTTGGGTTATCTCAGATGCTCATCCTATCAGTGATGCTTCCAACTTTCCGTTGCATATTTTAGTCGGGTCAAAAGACTTGTCAATAGCCTACAGCCAGAGATTGAATGGAGAATCAACACATTGTGAAAAAGGCCAAGTCTAGGAGGAAAAGCGCCCTTGGCCTCGTGCCCAAGTTTTTGACTTGTCAGATGAAGGGTTTAGGGTTTTTGCTCCCCAAGAGATCATGTTCAGAATTGAGCCAACTCTACAGTGAGCCTGTCAGCCAACTTTGAAGTTTTGTCAAGTGTTGAAAGGTGTAGGCTGAAGTGGGGTCAAAATCAAGTTCAAAATGATGAAAATGCATGAAAATTTGACTAAGTCTAATGAGAAAAAGCGCCCCTAGAGGCCAGGCGCGCCCAAAATTTTGAAGGCTCAGAAGTCAAAATTAGGGTTTGCAACCTCAAGGAGTTTCTTTTCAATTTTGATCCTGCTCTTCCACGAGACTCTCAGCCAGTCTACTGGATTCATCAGTCAATCGGAATCAGTGATCGAACATAGGCTTCGGTGACGTTTGCAAATGAAATTTTCAAAAAGTTTCTAAGTCTGGAGAGTTGGCGCCCAAGTCAAACTTTGACTTTTGAACTCAAGTGCCTTGGCTGCCCTCTAATGGAGGAGTTTGTGAACTCTACTTAAAATAATATTTAAACTCCAGTTTCACTTCTGAGTCGACTTCAACATGAATTAATTTTTTACTTACACGAGGCAAATTTATATGTGCATGCTAGATGGCGCCCAATTTAGGGTTTTATTTCATTCAGTTAACTGAAAATGGGGTCCAATAATATTATGGCGTCCCAATTTAGGGATTTGCATGCAAAGTGACGCCTTCATAAATTTTATTTATTAAGGCATTTGGGTGTCCATTATTCTCATCACAGGTGGAAGCAAACACATATTTTCTCGTGCAAGCAAGATCTAAAGGCACTACAGGTGACATTTTTCAGTGTTCTTCGCAGTGCCAGGTCCAAATTGCTCAGAGAAATTATTTTCCAGACTTCATCTTTCGAGTACATGCATACCAGACTTTAGCAAACCTCATTCAAGGCATAGGCATCATTTTCAAAGGCAGAATATAACTTCTATTTTCTATCTCTAAAATTCTTCTATCCTTGTCTTAGGTTTTCTCTCGTATGTCAAAGTAAACGACATCTTTTTCAGAATCTAGTCATCTGGGTTCATTCACCATAGCATCAGCAGCAAAACCCATGTTCCAAAATTTTTCAAGAAAATTGCCCTGCTACTTCTCATTTTGAAGTACCGTGCTTTTTTCCGAATATTCTTTTGCATGTCGGCCAAAACGTCAACTTTTTGAAAAACGAAGAATCTGGGTGTGTTTAGCTCATTGGCGCCTACAAAACCCATGTGTCAGTTTTTCTCGGGAAAAATTGCCCCCGGTGCCCCTACAGCCCCTGCAGTTCTAATCTAAAAAATCTTTGCATGCCTTAGTAAAACTCATTTTTTTGAGTTTTTAACAATCTGGGTTGGCTTAAAATTTCATTCTTTACAAAACCCACGTTTCAAAAAATTTCCTAAAAATTTCCTCTCAACTGGGTATTTTTAGCCTTATCATAAGCCATTTTTAGCTTTTTTGAAGTTTGCCCAAACATATCCGACTTTACAGTCAAAAGTCTAGATTTTCAAAATGCAGTTCAACCCAATAGAATACAAGACCAAATCGGTCTTAGTTCATGACTTTTTGAAAACCTCTGATAGAGACTTGGGTCACGTTTATCCAGTGATCAAATTGAGCACATTCGAAGGCAAGCACAATAGTCAAGCACCTTGATCGCTCTGGATTGCTGGCAGCAACATCTATTCCCATCACGGTGGCTGATCTCGAGTTCGTCATTGCATGCATTAGGCATTACAACTCATCCACACAACAAATCCGATCAACAGATGGGCGAGTCATTTGCAGCCTCAAGCCAAGGGACGTCGAGAAGTGCTTTACCATTCCACCTCGTACAGACAATTTTGTCATAGTCATGGAGGAATGCGACAAGATATGGCAGGGAGACAAGGAAAGATCTCAAAGAAAGGTTGCTCAAAGGTGGTTAAAGGAACAAAAAACCAACTTGCCAAAGAAGGTTGGGCGTGGAGAGTTCAAGGACAAGATTGCTATCCTGATTACTTTGCTCAACCGAGTTATAGGTCAAGAGGAAGCTCATGTTTTCCAATCGTGGATGTTCTATGTCATCAAGCAGATTATCCATAATAAGGTACACTTTGACTAGACTATGTTGATCAATGAGTGTCTTCACCAACAAATCACATGATTCCTTAAAATCCACAAGTTTCACATGGTTTCTTATATGGTCTACTTAATTGCATTTCAAGGCAATTTTAGAACTTTGAAGACCAATGGAACTCTTGGCATTCAACATGTACACAAACATTTCCCACAATTGGAGTTCTCAAAGGCTGAACAAGATTTCAAACAGGTCAATGATCACTTCCTGGTCAAGACAGTCAGAGACCTTGATAATGAGATGTACATCAGAATTTTGCTTGAGGCAAAATCAGCAATGGAGAGTTGGACAGATTGGTTCATCCAGTTTCCCACTTTCACATATATTCGAGTGTATGGTTACACCGGAGAACCTCTTATGCTACCGAGATATCCTTCTGATAAGGTCCTATTCATGGAGTTCCTGAGATAGGCTCACGAGGTTCATACTTTTCTTCACAATCGGCACAAGCAAGCATTCACCTTTTTGTATAGACTAGGCATATACAAGTGCAGGACAACAGCCGATTGCAAGTCGATGGCCAATGAGTTGTCAAAACTCCATCTCAAGTATCTCAACAAGAAGCACTCCTATGATCATTTGGGTCACTATGCAGCTCGGTTGGAGCGAAGTCATTCACATAGGCCAGCACTTGAGGACTTTTAGGTCAACTATGAAGATGAATTTGAAGTACGCAGATGTCACTACTATTGGACTCAAGAGAACATTGAGAGGGGGAGGGGGGACGGGTGAATCAGTGTTCAACAATATTTAACTTTCATTCAGATCTTAAACCATTTATAGCACATAAACAGAAGTAAATATGCAAGCACATTAAGGAGACAATCAAAACACCATAACACCAAGATTTTTACATGGAAACTCTGTTAGGGGAAAAACCACAGTGGAGATTAATCCACAATTTATACTCAGTTAAAAGTATGAGAAAATAGGGAATGCACATGCATTCAGGCACATTGCCTAGAGCTCATTGCTCAAGAAGCTGAAATATGCTAACCGATTTTTTTTTCTTGAATTATCATAACACAAACCAACACTAGTTGACTGGATTAGCGTTAGCATCAAACTGAAAACTGAACTTGAATTGAATAACTACTCAACGTCAAGAATGTGCACTCAAGATCCCACTAAGGGCGAGGTGCTATCATATGACGGAGTGAAGAAAGTTGAAATTATAAACAAATAGGCGGATAACCAGCCATGAAAAGCAATTCCACGCTACCACCAAACAGTGGGGGGAAAAGATTACACTAGAAACAATTCATCCGCTGCGGCGGGCATCCACGGAACTGTGGGGATTCACCACTTTGAGTGGGTACAAGAGTTACAATCAATTTAACCACACTGGCGGTAAACCATCCAGGGGACTTTAATGAGAATTTAATCAAATAGTTGCAGCAATAATAATGGGTTAGATTAGTACTACTAATCAGAACCTTACAATTCAAAATGACTGCAAATACATGAGTTACAATAATAGAGAAATGAGATAAGGAGATAAGAATGAATTCTAACAATGTTCTTTGCTTTCCAATGACTGAAAATTGATTAAAACTGGAAACTGATAAATCTGATGTAAAATCCTGAGTTCTGGAAATTTATAACAGCAAACTGGGAAACAGTAAAATACTCATAACTCACTCATTTCACCTCCGAATTGACTGAAATCAGTTGCAAAGGTCTCTCAGAAGGTAGGCGACCAAACCAGGAGGAAGAAACAGCAGCAAATCACGTTCTTTATTTTCTGGCACAATTCCCAATGCAAACTGAAAAGTACGGCCTCCTTGAAAATTCAACTTTGCAAGATAAAAATGAATACTTGGAATCAAATTCCAATTTTTGGTGAAAGATGGTGCCTTGAGTCAACAAATTGATTGCTAAAATACCCAGAATGAAAATAAAATCACTCAGATTGATATGAGCAAAAATCAGCTTCAGCTGTGTAAAAACCAGGAAACCAGAACTGTGAAAAAACTCCAAAATCTTCAATCTTTGATGCTCAATCTGCTAGTTTGATGTTGAGAAGCAGCAATGTATCCAACTAGGTGTTATATTGCAAACACGAAATTGGATGAAAGGCTAGGAGGTAGACTTCCTCGAAGCAATATGTCAATTGTCATTTCGACAACATAACTTTAGCTTAATTTTCATGGATGAAATGCTGGAGCAAAAACCTTCAATAAATAAGAGCTCAACATAACTCTTCAATTGCTTGAGAAGCAGCTCAAAAGACACAAGAGACCTTTCCAATTCCCAAAGACCAGTCAACTTCTCAAGTGGCGTCCCAAAAGCCTCCAAGAATTTCACTTTATTCAAATAATATAAAAGTGGCGTCCACTTTTGCTCAAGGAATAAAGTTCTTAATAAAATTAATAAAGCTCTTTATGAAGGCGTACCCTTCATGGCCCCATTTTAAAAACAACTTAAGTTATCTCCTTAGGCCAAGGGGGGTGTCAACAGTGAATTAAAACATAATGCCTTCAATTAAATATTCTTCACCAATTAAAGCTATCTAAAGACCAAACCATAATAACAATAACTGCTCCAACTGCAAAGGACTAAGAATAGACAACTGCAACTGCCACAACTAGCATTTACTATAAATAGTAAATAACATGAAATGCCACAAAACTCCAAGCCATGAAACCCTAATTTCACCTCATTCCAGTCTATGGGTTCCGGATAGACTGATGAATTGCAATGCTGATCACTGATGAGAAGGGGACATTACAGAAGCTCACCGCTTACAGGAAGGCTCACTGCCTTACAAAATGATTAAATTTCAACAAAAGGTTGAACTGAGAAGATAGCATCTGCAAATGCCTAGGTACAGTTCCGTTTAAGCTCATTGATCAAATTTTGGACCTGCTACCTGATTCTGCACTTCACTCTGCTCTTCCCTAATTCACTTTCACAAGAATCCTTTTCTGCACAAGTAACATTTGCTCAACTGATCTTCCGATATTCGCACTCACACATCTGCTCGCACACTTACACACCACTTCACACTTTCAAAATGAATTACCCGAACTCATATATATATCCACTACCAAGATTTCAATCGCTTCAAGTCGGCTTCAGCAAAACATGAGATATTCTACAATAGTCGGCTCAAATCACAAGTTATATTAGATGTGCACCCACCAAAGTCGGCTAGTGCTATGCTGAGACCCAAAACAAAATTCATGAACACAAAGACATTTAAACAATTGCTCCTTACACATCTGCAACACGCCAAATTCACTTAGTCGGCCTTCAAGAACAAATAAACAGAAAAACATCCTGCCGAATCTCCTAACCCATACACCGATTAGTGCGACATCACAAAAATTAATAAATAAGATAATATAGATGCTTAGCAAACTCTCCCGGGGATCCACAACTCAAAATGATGATCCGGTGAAGCATACAAATCAACAAACTAACCGGATACCCTATTCTTCATTCTTTCATCCAGTAATACTTTGTACTTTACTCTGCCTTCCGGTATGAACGAATCCTGATCTGTGCACCGAAGAAATGACTTAGGTTGCCATCGATGACAACACTAAAAGCTGTATGCCAATCAAACACACCATATGCCAACAATCTGCCCCTTTGGCATTGATGGCAACACTTAGTGAAAAATGACTAAGTGTTAGAACCAATATGATTACTCTCTCTCTCCCCATTTTACATTTCAAAATTTCAAAATTCAAAACACAACTCAAACTCCCCCTTAGAATGATAAGGCATTTTTCACTGCACTCTCTCCCCCTTTGACATCAATGACAAACACATTGTACTCTCTCCCCCTTTTCAAAAATTCAAAATTTGATCAAAATTTGAAGAAATGCAACTACTACTTGGTTCAGAAAATTATCTTGTACTTCTCTTTCATTTCCGAAAGAAACTGCTTCTATGCATCCACTGCAATCCCAATGATTATGTTCAAGTTGTTGTTTTTAGATGTCCTGTTAATAATTTGAATGAGAGATTCTGAAACTGTGATTGCCTCTTCTAATTTCTCTCCTTTCCTCAGAACCTCAATTAGCTGCTCCAGCCTGCATTCAGTTAAATCCTTTACTTTCCAAAAGGTGTCCACAAGGCTATTTTTGGTCAATTGAAGTTTTGCATGCTCAGACTGCAACTCTTGAATTCTTTTCTTGACTGCACCATCCTGATCCTGAAACATGTAATCCTGACCAATTATGTTCAGCTCAGCTTCAATCTGTTCCAGGTTATCCTTCTATCTCCCAACTGCATGAGGCCAACGAAGACAATAGTTGTAGATGACAAGATGTTATTTGTTGTATTTATGCATTGCCTCAACACATTCATTTTCTTTTTCAGTTTGGTAAGAGATAGATTGAATTGCTCCTTCAGATGTAGAATAATTTCTCCTTCTTTCCTGTCCTCGAACTCAGAGACCATAGCTTCCTTAATGCATTTGATCATCTCTTCAGGAAACACATTTTTCAAACTCTCCAATCCAATGTTATTGTGCATAAAGTAAGTACTCAGTGTACTCTCGATCAAGTCCTGCTAAAATGAGGGTCTCTCAGACCATAAGTCAGCAATTTTTTGCATCCCATCTTTCTCCTGAACGAGCTGCAATATCTTTGCTTTGGATAAAACATCTCCTTCTTCACTTCCTTATGCCATTACTACATCCGGTTCAGCTGATTTTGGTTCTTCCTTTGGAGTGTACTCATCAAATTCCTCATCTGAAATGTCCACACTTACTTGTTCTTTACCTTTTCCTTCAATTTTTGGATACTTGAGTGCCAAAGGGGCGTAAACAACAATCTCTTCTGCTCTTTTCTTCTTTCTTTCCATCTCACCAAAAGAGGATCCAACCTCAAGTGCCTTTACCGGAATGGAAATGCTAATTGCTCCAAACTTTCTTAGCAATTCCTTGAAGAAATTTGCATATTCTTGCTCACAATTTGCCAAAGTATTAGAATGTTCAAAATTTTGTTTACAAACCGGCTCATTTTCTTTCCAAACAACATTTTCGATTTGTGGCAAACAATTCAGAAAATACATCACAAGACATATGACCAAGGTACCAAACCTGAAGGGGTAATCTGCCTCCTTTGTTAATTGCACATTTTCCATCAACTGATCTTTTAGCAATCCGCACAGATCGAAATCTTCATCCTCCATTATCATTTTATGAGCGATATAGATTGCGCCTGTCGAGGTTGCGCCTTCCCTGTTTCTGAAAAAGATTTTGTATGAAATTCCATGCTCAATGTACCTTGTTATCGGATTTTTGATCGTCGAAATTATCAAAGCCCTCTGATCTCCAGTTACTCCGGTTAGGGTTTCGACTTCCTTGATCCGAATCAACTTCTTTTTCAGAATATCCCCAACATTGCATAAACCAGTTAAATTCTTGATTACCTCTTTCGAAATGTGATAGGGTTTATTCAAAGTTAGAATGTCCTCATTCAATCTGTTCAAGATAAACCTAACGACTTTCGCATTGACAAAATAAGGAAATTCACTCCAAATATCCAAACTTTTGTGTTTCACGCCTTCAAGCCATTTCAATTCATCAGTCGGCAAAATATTTCTCACTTCCCTAACCTTCACACTGCTATATTCATCCAAATTCACCATTCCTTTGATTTGCTTCATTTTCGGTACCAAACAGGTTTCTATTGAGCACCAAATTAAGTGAAAATTTTGCAAACAACTGAAATACCTAATGAATTCGCCGCCGAATTGACCTTTACTCCTTTGAAATTTTGCTGCAAAGGCTCTCCTTTTGTTCTTCTACAATGCAAGGTGACAAATGAGGGTTCCAAATACCCTTTTATAACTTCACACCTACCCCTTCTATAGCATTAAATGTTTTGTCTTAGGAGTTCTGGGTACTTTGTTTTCTCAGACAGCAAAAGAAGAATTCATCTGCGGACCTTCTACTCCTCATACTTCTGCACAGGCGATCACCAATATATCTACAAACCTTTAGCACAACTTCTGAAAATTTCCTGCATTCCGGTGCCAGCTACTGACAGGGGGACAAAGAATTTTCTTGAAAAGCTCCCCCTAGACCAATGGCCTAAGATCAATTTCCGGAGGAATTACCAGAAGAAAATTCTGGTGTGGGCCTATTTCCTTCATCAGAATCACTCTTCCTTATCCATGTTTTCTTCATTTGATCCCTTATTTCTTCCACAGTCACTTTCCCTTTTCCCTTATCATCTTTCTGTGAAATTCTACCTCTATACACCGAACCTTTTCTATCCATGTTTTTGTTCTTGCAGAATCTTGCAATGTGGCCAAATCTGTTGCAATTGTAACACATGGGATTTTGTCTAGACCATTCATTCCATTGATTCCCTCTTGATCTACATTGATTAGCAATATGCCCAAATCTTCCACAAGTGTAGCATTTAACATTCCTTATGCCGACAGATACACTTTTGCATTCGATTGATTTATGACCAAACTTGTTGCAACTAAAACACTGACCGGGAAATGATGGACTGCTTGAATGTATTTTACTTCTACACTGAGAAGTCATATGACCAATTTTATTACAAACAAAACAGTGACCATTAAGCTTTTGAGCATTGGGTTGTCTTACCAGATACCTCTTGCCTTTGTTCATTTGATTTCCTTGTTTAGAATCCTTATGTTCAGATCCAAAGCTTTCTCCCTTCTCATATCCAAGACCTCGCTTGTCATTTGTATCCTTCTATCCTTTAGTCAGTTCATCAAGCTTAGCAGAACTGATGCTAAACTTTTCCTTGTATTCATTTGCAGTAGTGAGCTCATCTCTGAGAATAACTATCTGTCTTTCAAGCTCTTGTTCATTATTTTTGGATTGTTGCAGTTCAATCTCCAGTTGAATGAATCCACTATCAACTTTGCTGCATTCTTCAGATTTTTCTTTTAAGGACTGGGCCAGATTCTCCTCATTCTTTTTCCTTTCTTCAATCTCCTTAGTCATCTTCATCGCCATGGATTACATCTCAAGCTTCAGAGTAGCATTGTCTCTAGCAAACTTTTCACATTCTTCAGTTATCTCTTTAAAGGTCTAATTCAGATGAACATCTTCCAAACATTTACTTTCTTTCTGCTTCAGCTAATCACATAGTTCCTTCCTCTTTTCTCTTGACTTATTGATTTTATCCTTCAAAGATTGAATGAATTTTTCAACATCCTGAAGATTTGCTTTTAATTCCATTACTTCTGCTTTAGACTAATCAAGATCATCAAGTGCCACAAAAAGTTGTTGTTGAAGACCACCAGAGTCCATTGCATTCCAAGATTCACCTCAAGTTGTTAAACTTCTGCAAAGGAACTAGGCTCTGATACCAATTGTTGGACTCAAGAGAACACTGAGGAAGGGGGGGGGGGAAGTGAATCAGTGTTCAACAATATTTAACTTTTACTCAGATCTTAAACCATTTATAGCACATAAACAGAAGTAAATATGGAAGCACATTAAGGAGACAATCAAAACACCATAACACCAAGATTTTTACGTGGAAACCCTGTTAGGGGAAAAACCACAGTGGAAATTAATCCACAATTTATACTCTGTTAAAAGTATGAGAAAATAGGGAATGCACATGCATTCAGGCACACTGCCTAGAGCTCACTACTCAAGAAGCTCACTGCTTATAGGAAGGCTCACTGCCTTACAAAATGATTGAATTTCAACAAAAGGTTGAACTGAGAAGATAGCATCTGCAAATGCCTGGGTACAGTTCCGTTTAACCTCATTGATCAGATTCTAGACCTCCTGCCTAATTCTGCACTTCACTCTGCTCTACCCCAATTCGCTTTCACAAGAATCCTTTTCTGCACAAGTAACATTTGCTCAACTAATCTTCTGATATTCGCACTCGCACATCTACTCGCACACTTACACACCACTTCACACTTTCAAAATGAATTACCCAAACTCATATATATATTTGCTACCAAGATTTCAATCGCTTCAAGTCGGCTTCAGCAAAACATGAGATATTCTACAATAGTCGGCTCAAATCACAAGTTATATTAGATACGCACCAAAGTCGGCTAGTGCTATGCTGGGACCCAAAACAAAATTCACAAACACAAAGACATTTAAACAATTGCTCCTTACACATCCGTGACACGCCAAATTCACTTAGTCGGCCTTCAAGAACAAATAAACAGAAAAACATCCTGTCGGATCTCCTAACCCATACACCGATTAGTGC
Organism: Sequoia sempervirens; assembly: GCA_007258455.2. NCBI lineage: Eukaryota > Viridiplantae > Streptophyta > Pinopsida > Cupressales > Cupressaceae > Sequoia > Sequoia sempervirens. The sequence goes on from VDFB02000019.1 coordinate 10,185,386, forward strand.
GACATCACAAAATTTAACAAATAAGATAATATAGATGCTTAGCAAACTCTCCCGGGGATCCACATTTCAAAATGATGATCCGGTGAAGCATACAGATCAACAAACTAACCGGATACCTTGTTCTTCATTCTTTCATCCGGTAATACTTTGTACTTTACTTTGCCTTCCGGTATGAACGAATCTTGATCTGCGGACCGAAGAAATGACTTAGGTTGCCATCAATGACAACACTTAAAGCCATATGCCAATCAAACAAGCCATATGCCAACAACTACTGCAGACTTATTCTTCCTCAGGTTGTTGATTTCCTATCAGAAGATGTTGATGGCTTGTCAAATGATAACGAAGAGGTGTTACTTAGCACATTTGTCAAGGATCAAATTACTCGCCAGCCGACAACCGGATTGGTATGCCAGGGAGAAGACTTCAGTTGAGGACCTATCAAGAGGAGTTGTCAAGACTAGCATGTATTTCTTGGAAAGCAAAAGGAGGCAAAAGGAAGTTTTAGTTATAGAGCCGCCAGTGGTGTTTTCTTCACTACCTTCTACATCACGATCAAGACCTAGAGTGAAGCAAAGGAGTAATTCGATTGAAGGTGCTAGAGTTAATGGAAGAACGAGGAAAGGAAATGGAGTTCAACAAGAGAAGCCCGAGAAGGTGCTGGAAGTTCTAGTAGAGACAATGGTTCAAGATGAAGCCAGTTCTTCATCTCTTGGTTCGCCATTTTCTCCTCAGTCACCTCCCATTCAGATTGACTCAAATCCAAAATCGCCAGTTTGTGAAACCTCAGTACCTGTTAATCCCCCAGAGGTTGACATAGTTGTTGCAGTTTCGCCCAGAGAAGTTAACACTGATCACTCATGTTGGCTTGAGAAGACTTTGGGAAGAAGGCGAATTCCTTCCTATCAGCTTGATCTATCTGAGTTTGGCAGTCCCTATCAGGATAAGTCAAACAAGAAGATCAAGAAGCAGGTGCATATAGAGAAGACCCCTGAGGCAAAAATCATCGTTGAGGTTGCCACACCACCGGAGGGAAAAAATTTGGATGAAGTCGAAGTTGGTGATTTCACATTCGTCAAAGCTAATCTTGGCAGGAGCACTCAACACGTAGACATGAGCCTCTTTAAGGTTGCTACAAGTAATCTTGAATAGCGTGCCATGAAGGACGAAGAAGACAAGGTAACCCTCAAGGCTGAGAACAAGCAGCGTTAGCAGTACATCTTGAACTTCTTCATGGAACCTCAAGCAAGGCATCTATTCTTCCACAGCTTCGAGAAATACCTACAGATCAACAAAAGCTAGGTCGGTTAATCAATCACGGAAAGCTCTTGGAGAACTGGATTGAAGATTTCATTATTGCAGGAAGATATGTTCTCACATAGATTTATCAATTGAGGTATGACGCACAAGATCTTCGTCAGGGGATCTAGCGGCTTGAATTAACTATGGCTGAGCGCAAACCAAAGGACTTGATTCTTATTTCTTAGTTGGCAGTTGCATACGATGCTATTGTAGCAGATGAGGATAAAAGAAAGTTTTTCGCTTGAGAGAACAACACCTCTTCAAGGTGGAAACGTATGAAAAAATCTCTACAAGGTTGGCTGCAATCAGAGAGGATGTTGTCGGTGCTCTCAAACTCATCAATGGGTTCATCACTCAAATCCCGTGCCATTATCTTCGTGAGGATGGTACCTATACTGATCTTGATGCTGGGCAGACTAAGTTCAAGAATCTGGTTCATGATGGTCTTGATGGTGATCCTGTGGAGTCCAAGTTGAATCACTTTTCGGTGATGTCAACTAGCTTCGACAAGGTAGTTGAAGAGGTCAAAGAGTGCCAAAGGATGATCAAGGATGGAGAAAAGGCGTTGATCAGGCAGTCTATCATCTTGGATAGCATCAAAGTGCCAGAAGATGAGACAGCTAATGAATTCTTGGAGGAGATGACGGCGCATGATGACCTAGAGTAGACAGACAGACGGATCCTGTAGTATTCCCAAGGATAGAGTCAGAAGCAGCAACCAACTCAACATCTTACTTGAGTTTCGATTGCTGGTTACATGCATGTTTATCTCATCTTCGAGGATATCTTTGGAGGAGATCGGACTTTTAGTTAAGATCCAATTAACTGATGTTAGTTATCAGTTAACTCTCATTTCAATAAGGACTTGTGTGTTGCAAGGTCCATTTCATTTTGTATTAGTCTAGTTAACTAATGTTGTTTTTCCAGTTAACTATTAGGTTGCATACAGTTAGACTTAGAATAAACTCTTGCAAGCTTGGAAGACTGAGTGTAAACTCAAGGAGTTTTTAGGGTTCCCTACTCCTTGAAGTTCTATAAATAAGAGCACCCTTGCTCATTTGTAATTAACTTTTGCTGCAATAACAAATTGTTGAGCCACCTTGCCGTGCAATATTGCTATTTTGTATCTGTTGTGCATGTCTCGTTATGCAATTTGTTGTCCCAGTTTTATTCTTGTTGTGATCAAGAAGCTTTGTTTCATATCTACCCCTCGGATAGAGTATTTTACCTCCTTGGGAATTTAGAGATGAAGATTATCGTTTGATGTCGTTTTTAGTAATCTTGTTTTCAGCCTACACCTCAGATAGAGTATTTTACCTCCTTGGGAATCCTGAGATCAAGCTTGTCGTTTAATGTTTGTTCCCAGTAACCTACTTTCAGCCTACACCTCGGATAGAGTATTTTACCTCCTTGGGAATCCTGAGAACTAGTTTACCGTTTGTTTTCGTTTTCAATAACCTTTATTTCAGCCTACACCTCAGATAGAGTATTTTACCTCCTTGGGAATCCTACGATAAAGTTTATCCTATACAAATTCCCTGCTCCTAATTCCTCTTGCTTTGTTTATCTAGAGGAGATAGAATAGTTTTAGCATTAGCCTAGTTGTAGTTAAGATCTACGGAAACCAAAGAAAAACCTTAGCTGCAATGTATTGGTTTTCTTAACCTTGTGCCTCTTCCAGCTGAGTCAAAAAGATAGGATTTAGAATATTTTACTTTTTTAAGCATATCAGCGAAAGAGGGAGCTTCCCCTCCTAATTTGAAGAGCAGTTCAATTGAGCATAGTTGTCCGTTGCCAATATGCACTCCAGAGGTGTGAATTGTAATGCCAACACATCTGCATAACTCCCATTTCGTGGGTGAATTCTTTAGAGGAATCGGCCTTAGCCGCATTCAATCTTTGTTTCTTGGGGCACTCATTGGCCTAATGGTCAGGTTTACCACAAAACAAACACATCTTAGCTTTCCTCCTAGCAGTTGTGGACTTGCATCTTTAGAATTCTATGTAGGCCTTTTGTTATTAGACTTTTTGGTCAAGGGTTGCATTGGCCCCTTCGCTTTGTCATCCCTAGGTTGGATTTTTTTTTCAAAGGGAGGCCTTGTACTCCCCCCCCATAGACTTCACTAATTCACCCTTGAAGTCCAAGAGTTAGTCAATTGCAGCAATGGAAAAGGCCAAAGTCTACACGTTCTGGCATCGTAGATTGATCTAGGCCTAGGGTTGGAGCCTGTCATAAAGAGAAACAATCTATCCATCTCGGACATGTCTTTTATCTCTATCATCAAAGCAACGAATGACTTAATGTAATCACGAATCTTACCCATATGTTTAAGCTCCATCAATTGTGTTCTTGATAGCTAAGTGGAGTTCCCAGGACGAAACTGCTCCCTCAAGGCCTCTTTGAACTCATCCCAATTGTTAATTGATGCTAGATGACATCCGTACTTCAAGTCTTCTGCTCGCGAGCACCACCAAAGTTTGGTGCTGCCAGTCAAGAAAGTACCAATTGACTTGATCTTCCCCTTCTCCGAGAGGTCTGGCATACTTGAAAGATATTAATCCATGTCCCAAAAGAAGTTCTCAAGAAGTTTGTCGTCTCTTTGTCACTCGTAAGTCTCAAGTTCTCACAACTTTAGCACACGGCCACACCCAGCTTGTGCAATGGCAGCTTTCATTACATCAATATCATCCGCCATGTGGTTCCATTCTTCTTTCAATTCCATAGCACCAATTTCTAGCAACTCAACTCAACCTTGTAAGTGATGAGGCTCAAGAGTAAGAACTCTTGTGTGCACTTCCTCAAGCCATGCTCAAGTTTTGGGATGATGCCTGCCCCTTGTCATGTGTATGCCATCAAACTCTTCCCCGCATTCAGATCCAAAAGCACTTTCGCTTTCATCCCCCTTAGTCGAACTTTGATGAGCATAGCACTGGATCAAGAATCGAGTCCCACTTTGCCAATTTCTTGGCTCTGATAACAACTGTCAAAGACCCAGGTTCGAGTCTCTGCTGCACCGCCCTTAAATCCACTAAGTTACTCGTGAGGTAAGAATGTAAAGATAATGCAGACTACACCTAACACGATTCCAAATTAGCCTTTGCATATAAATCCAACAATGTAAACCTACAACATCAAGAATTTAAAGCAACACCGAACTTGGACAACAACTTTCTTATTATTTGCATACATAGAACCTTGTAAAGTATTAAACAATAAAGCAAAACCAAAGTGAGGCTCAAATTGGACTCAACCGATAATGTTTGAGCGAATAACCTCACCCTGAGTACCTACAAGCATCCTCGAGACAAAATGGAGTCCACTCTCAAAGTTCACAAGAACTTCTCATGCAGAATGATTCCAAAAACCCGTCTTAGCATCTAAGAACTTGTAGACTCAAATCCGGCCATGAAAGCTTCTTAAGCTCTCAAGAACTTCGCAAAGGCACGCACTCAAATACAATTCCAAGATGCATAGCTCCAAAGGCGAGCTCGCATCAAGCACTAGTATCCATGGCTCAAATCACAACCAAAACTTCCAACTCCCATAACCTGCAATGAAAACTCAAAACAAAAAGGTTCTTCTCTGCAATGGTTACCAACACCATTGATACTTTTCCCTTCTAATGGAACGCTCCTTTTGTAGAACTAAGGAGCCGACAATGGAAATCATCTCGGACCAATAGGAACCATCGCGAATTAGGCCATCCAATGGGACTAGTCGGAAATCCGCACCCAACCAAAAAGAAGGCACATTGTAACTCGTGCTCCGCGATAAGCAACACCAAATCCGAGACTATGTCGAGCAAAACTTTAGCTTCTCAAAGCCAAGTGACAATCCCATGTGCAGGCACATGCTCTGCATTCTACTCGCACTGTCTCGAGTATCCATTCCTCGTTGAAGGGACAAACACAAATCACATATGTAAATCCTTTATGCCAACGCATCACTTAATCAGTTAGGATCGCATAAAGGCATCATAACAAATATTCTATCTTGTCATTTTCTTTATACCATATATGATTGCTGGCTTTTTCTTTTTCTGCATATCACTTATTAATCACTTTCCTCTTCTTTATATGTTATGAGACTGTCTTATTTACTAATTGTTGGATATTATCTTTGACCGCTCCTCATTCCTTTTGTTGCTCCATATGATCATTAATTAATAATCAAAAACTGTCTTGTAGCGCTCATAATGGTCAGCCTTCTTTGATCTCTTGAAAGTATAGAATTTAATTAAACTTGATCGGATAGCATACTTAGCAACTGCTCCATATTGCATATCACTTGGAATCTTTGTAATCCTAATAAACACTTATATATGATTGATTTCTTCAACTAGTTTTCTTATTGTGTTTAAATCTTTAATTTAAATATGTATATTCTTTTTCTTTGCTCTTCAATGGACAACTCTTTATATTGGGCCACTCTTATTTGCTTTTACATTAAGGACCCCATTTATTAACTCCGTTCCTTTCGACATCAATCTCATTCATACTTCTCTGACAACACTAATGACATCTTTGACAATCTCGTCCATACATCTTGTACAATCAATCTAATCAATCTCCACAACAACATCAATGATTGCATATTCCGACAATCTCCACAATGATCTCTTAGACGTTAATCTTAACAACAATCTCAATCTTATGTCTTTGACATTAGTGACACCACTCTTGTTCATGCACCTTCTTGACGTCAATGATAACATGTTCTTATACTCTTGTATGTTCATGACTATCTTCATAATCTCAATGACAACATGTTTCATGCATAGATTTTTAACGAAAAACCCAAGAAATACAAAGATTTTTAACGATTTTAAACTTGTTTCATGCACCCTTTAATAAATAAATCTTAAAGAAACAATAACCTCATCAAATAGAAACTACTTTGATCCCATACACAAACATACATCGATCACATAAGTATAAATGCAAATTTTAGCTAAAGGAAATAATAGTAGTGAGACAATTAGATATATAAATGTTGTCAAATGTATACAATAGTAATACTCATTAAATATGAAAGTGATGGCATTGAAAGTTCCAAACAAATATCAAAACAAAAGCTACAAGTCTATGGCTCAAAGGAGCCTGCATCACTCAACCCTCTTGTATAGACATCTAAGATAGGTCCTCGATGATGATGCAACCATCATCTCTACTTGTGTCTCAGACTCAATGGCACCCAAATCAGCATCCAAGGTGTCTACTCGTGCTCTATCCTCCTCTGCCATGGCTACTGCCTCAACCTCTCTATCCACTTGGTCGACCCAATCAAGGTCCTCATCGCTAAAGACAGGATCCTCAACCTCAATGATCCAATCTGATTGTGGATCAACCTCCTCTAACATGATGAGTGACAAGTCAGTGCCCAATATCTATCTATGGCAAAGGGTAAGGCTGTAATGAACATAAACCAGATCATTCAACCCCTTCACTAACCATATATTGCACTTCTTGGAGTGTATGTGCTCAAACATACTCCAATTGCGCTCACAACCTGAAGCACTACATGGTTGGCTCAACACTTGAACCGCAATCCTTTAAAAATTTGGTACTTTAACACCAAATCTCTCCCACCATGCATCTAAGATGAGAAAAAGAAAAAAATCAATTTCATAGTCCAACTTTAAGTTTCAATATTTAATAGTAATATACAAAAAGGAAAAGTGTTAATTTTAAACTACTATTATGCCCTTAATAAATTTTTACCTATCTGCAATGTCAATCGAGTAGCCTTGCATATATCTCATGCAAAGAGATCTCCTTGTGCAAATCTAAGAATCTCAATCTCAGTGACTATTTGTGCTCCAACATGAGAATAGAACATCCACTTGATGATTGTGTGGAGCCCACTCAAAACCTCTTCATCCGCCTTGAAATCAAGGCGGAATTGGAATGTTGGATTGAGAAAATATGTTGCTGTGTGTAAGGGCTTGTGAAGTTGGAGGTGCCATCGTCTATCAATGATATCCAAATGGGGCGATACTTATCATCAACTCCCCCATAAATGGATCTAATGACCTCTTTGGCCTTATCCATGCCCTCATATATGTAGCCCATTGCGGGCTTCTCCCCATAAGCAACTCATAGGAGAACCACTAAAGGAGCTTTGTGAACTGCAATTATTGTGATACATTAGCACAAGAGTCAACAAAAAGAAGCAAACAAAATAAATGAAAATATAATGTAGAATTAGTAAACTAATTATTAATTACATTTACTTTTACGATCTTCGCAGTAGGTACCCAAAAGCCTTGCTAATCAAAAATCCAATTTGACACTTCCTCCCTCGCATTTTTCTTAGCATATGATGAGGAGGTCCACTCCTCACTAACTAACATGCACCTCAAAGCTCCCTTTGACTGCAGCAAGGATTGTAATCTGATGAAATTGGTAGCAAAGCATGTTATCTCAAGGCAAGCCAACTCCTTCTGCCCTATGTATTTTATGTTTACCTTACATAAATAAATATTATAGAAACTACCATTGATGATGAGCAATTTCATATTTTACTTTCAATTTGCATATCCACACAAATATTATAAAAATTGCATATTGTGCAAGATCCCAATTTGGTGGCATTACAATTTCAATCCACGCTATCAAACAATAGAACTATGTGGTACAATATAAGAATACAAACCTGATCCACAAAATCAAGGGTCAATACAAGTGCTTAAACTAGAAGGGAATGCAGGAATTTAGAAGTGTCTACTTGCCCCATTACACCAATCTCTTCTCTTTGGTTTTTTCTAACTACCTGTTGGCGTTTAAATTAGCACCTCTGGAGTGCTGATTGTAAACATTCAGCTATTACAAATGTTTTGCAACACTTCTTCGTTATTTAAAGAGGAGAAGTCCCTCTCTGCTGATGTAATGCGTAAGGAAGGGAAGGGTAAACTAAAGTTCCTATCTTTTTGTACTCAGCGGTAGGACACAAGGGTGCACAAACACAATGCGTCGTAGCTAAGATTTTTCTCTAGTTTCGGCAGATCTTAACTACGACTATTCTAGCTTTTAATCTATCATAAATCTTCAAGGTAAACAGAGCATGAGGGCATAGGAGCGGGAATGGGTAGGTTGGATCACTTGAATCTGCCGTCTCCTTAGAATATGGTTGAGGCTCTGAACTCTCGGATATATGCTGGGATAAGGTTTTAAACAAGCAAACGCTCTTCACGGTAAGCTGGATCTGAGACCTGCCAAGGAGGAGGAACCCCTATCCGAGGTATGGGCTAGGAAACGAATTACAAGAAACAACAAATTACGATGTCTCAGCCGACAAACTTGCTAAGGAGGAGGAACCCCTATCCGAAGTATAGCTTGAAGGACAATCCATTAGACAACAACAAATGATAACCATCAATAACAGATATCCAAGGAGGAGGAACCCCTATCCGAGGAGGGAAATGAAACAACAAGCTATTAGATACAAAACGTAGAAAGAACTCAAATATGTAGATCAAAATGCAAGCACCTTCTGATTTTCTTCTTCAAGCTTCATCAACGAATTACAAAGGTTGGGACAGCAAAGGCACGAAATCATGCACAATTACGATCAACCAACGAACTCTCATCCAAGAGTAAACAAATATTCGCTTTCAAAGCTGTTGGCAACAATGGCGTAGCAATTTTGCATAGCAAGTAAAGGTTAAAAAAATAATGAGCCCAAGGCTCTTATTTATAGAACTCAAAGGAGTGGCCAACCCCAAAATCTCCTTGAGTTAATAATGAGTTCTTGCCAATCAATTAGCAAGATTTATTCCTAAAAAGGGGGAACAAACAGTTAACTGGAAATCTACTTCAGTTAACTGAAAGCAAACAGAGAGTCAAGTGGAAACTACTCCAATTGACTGAAAGTAAACTAAAGGTGAACTTAAATACAAAGTAGGTGTCTCTAAGATAGACATCCATGATTTATGGGATAAGTCATCCATGATTAGTGGAGTCAAAACAAACATCCACAATCAATGGAAGTCAAAACAAACCATCCCATAAATAGGGATAGACATGAATCATTCAAGGGATAGTTGGTTAACTTGGAATGAGTCATCAAGTTAACTAACTATTAATCATAAATGCCTTCCTAGAGACTAGGATGTCCCAACCTAGGTGTCATTTCACACCTCACCACCTCTGATCAACAACTCCTTGATCCATGTGTTGACTTCTTTAGTCTCCAGATAGTCAATGCTTTGATGACGTGGCATCTCCTCTCCTTGCGCAAGCTGCTGCTCTTGGTAACTTTGGCAGCTTCGTGCTTGGAATGACCTCTTCACTGCTGGTAAGCCAGGATGCTTACTGCCACGCAGGAGGTGGTAATACTGGTCTCTTGGTTGCTAGATCAGCCTTTCTTTCTTCTTCGTCCAAAGTAATTGCTACGGCTCTCCACTGAACAGGTGATGTATTCTTTTCAAAGATAAAAATCCGCAAACTGTTGATGATGTCTGTTTGCTCTCCAGCAATATGTGTGAGATCTGGTTGGAGAGTTGCTCGTGCAAGGTCTGGTTGTTCAATTGGAGTCCAAGGACACCAAATTGTCATTCTGTGAAGAAAAACTCGCCTGTTGACTGTAAACATGGATATGTTCAGACAACTTCTGAAAAACCCCTAAAAATAGCCACCTGCCGAGAAGTATTTTTCCGGAAAAAATCTGGCACATGGGTTTTGTTTGTGCTTCAATGCTGAACAAACCCAGTTCCTCTGAATTTTGATTCTGAAACTTTTTTGGAAAAACCCCCAAAAATAGGGGCAACAAGTTGGTTGATTCTGGAAAATCTGACGAGATGGGTTTTATTGGAAACTTATTCTGATTCTGCCCAGTTGATCAGATCTATGCTAGCCTGTTGATTTGTGTGATATGGAGTTAACTTGGAAAGGGCATCAAGTTAACTCCAATTACATTAAATGTCCTCTTGAGTTGACTTGGAATGAGACATCAAGTCAACTTCAAGTATCATAAATGCCAATTGGAGGGTAGGACGTCCTTCTTGGTGCCTTTATAACTCACCACTGGTCAACAGTGTTTCTATCCATTCGTTGACTTCTTCAGCTTCGAGGGAGTTAATGCTTCACAAAATGATGACATAGCACTTGAGCATTAATTCGCTTGTCGTAAGCTGATGCTAGAAGTCTATACACTGTGCCACTGCTTCATCAAACTTGGTTGACAATGCTGCCACCTTGGCTAGCTTGCAACCGTCTGGATCATCAAGAAAGGTACTACGGATGATGTCTCTGAACTGATTCTGTACAGTGACCATCTTGATGTATTCTCCTCCCTCGCGCTAATACTCTATGCGAGGAAAAGATATTACCAACGTTCTTGCGAAGTTGATAATATTGGCGACCACCCGTCGATAGTCAATCAACTCTACTGAATGAGCGTCATAGGCTTTCACCTTGTACGCCAGTTGTTATCTCCAAGCAAAGAGATGTTGCTTGTTTTCCTCTGAGTAGACTGATTGATATGCTAATTGCAAATCTGCAATTGTGGTCTCGTCTTCTGGCCTCTTCTCTGCAATTCTTTGCTTTGATTGTTGAATCTCTGCATGAAGTCCATGTGCTCTATCCCGTAACTGGTATAGATTTGCCAGTATACATCTACCTCTGAGAACAAACTCCTCCACTTGATCTCTCAAGTGTTTTCCGTATGTTATCAACTGTTGGTGATTCTGTTCTGCGGGAAGATCCAGCAATTTTGGTGGTAAGGCCGAGACGTTCGGGGTGCCATGCATCAAGCTGGAAATGTATGATCTCAATTGTTGGTTCTCAGCCTTTAAGGCTGCTTTGTCTTTTCCATCCTTGACCATCCTTTCTTGTGCGCTCACTGAGGCAATTCCGAGAAGGTCTACCTCCACCTATCGTGTAGTCTTTCCGAGGTTAAGTTTAGACAATGTTTAGTCTTCCACTTGCACCTTGTGTATGCTTTTCTCTTCTGGGGGGGCAGCAGTCTCTATGATGAGTTCACAATCTGCATTTCTTTCCATGTGAACTTGCTTCTTCAACTTCTTTGCCAGCATGTCTTGTGGGACATGGTCGAATTCAGTGAAGTCAAGTTCATAGGAGGTTCTTTCCCTCTTCCTGCCCCTCTTCTTGCCTAGGAAGCCCTCAAGCCATATAGAATCTCAGCTAACTTCACTAGAAGGAGGAATATGGGGCCCTTGAATGCCTGATGTGTGAGATTGTGTTGGAGTGACGTCTCTCGGTGGCAAGTCCAAGTCAATGAGGACTTGCGACTGCCGTGATGGTGGTGATGTTGGCGTCTTTGTTTCCACAACAGGCACCGTTTTTGCTGCTGCTGGCTCTGCCGCTTCTGCTACTGCTGTTGGTGATCAACTTATCAGATGATCTTACTTATTGTTTCGTTGTCGAGCCAGTAGGAGAACGCCGAGGATGACTACCTTGAATGATTCATCAGGTTGTATTTGACCTTTCAGGATCAAGGGCGCCCCTCACTGAAAAAGGCTCTTTTTGCTTCGTGAATTGATTTCTCCTTCGTAACGTTTCCAGAGTTAGTCATATTTTGACCTTTTCTGGTTTCGAGAATCTCCTTCGTCAAACAACATTTTTTTAGATCTTTTTCGCCATGGTTGCATCATTGAAGCTTTTGAAGTTTAGCTTTCAGCACCTGGTACTGGCCAATCTGCCATTAATGGCTATGGAGCTCCTAACTTTGTTCCTGAAAAACAGAAATAGACCCACCAGAGTAAAACGTGTCTTTTGATGATTCTGACTTGACCAATGTGATTGTGAAGTCATTTAATCCTATCAAAATCATTTTCAATCATTTCTAGGAAGGTCCTATTTTCGAGGGTTACCCTGAAAATAGGGGCATGAAACCCTAATTCTCAAATTTTCCGAATTTTGCACGTGTTCCTTGACAGAAACCCACAAAGACCCTATGTTTGGATTGACCTAAAACAGACTTTTGACAGCATTTTAACAAGATTTAGCTCAATTTATACAAAATGCCAAAAATTTATTTTGGGTACAACACTACCATTCTTCAAAAGTTTTGTAATTGAGCTTGCATTTCTCTCATCACTTCAAGAGAGGCTTTTGCACACAAACAAACATCTCAGCCAGGCATACGAGCAAGGTGGAATTAGTGCCTCCTCAACCCAGTTTTATTTTTCAATAATTGCAAACCACCTCCTCTTTCCTATCATCCAGTAGGTCCTTTCTTTGTGGCATCAACACTATGACAATTTGCAAGTAGGCTACATAATTACAAACAATGGGGAAAAAAATGCTTGTGTTATGAAGCATTTTAGAAATCTGACATATGTGTATTAAGAAAGGAAAAGAAGAAGAGGGGAAGAGTATTTCCTTCTGTTTTTACTAGAAGAATAAGATCTCTTATCGTTCTTCTCCTCATTTTTCCTTCTATTTTTTCTTTTGTTCCATAATGATTTAAGATAACCGAAAAAACTGAAAACTGGAATGATCATTAAAAAATAAAAGAAATAGACATATCTCCTAATATTTTCTGCTCCAAATGCACTGTGTGTTTGCACTTTGCTGATTTGTAAATTTGCACCTTGCAACTAGGATGCTTTAGCTTTTACGTTTGCTCTATTTTTGTTATTTTGTTTTTGTTGTATGTTGCTGCTCCATAAGCACTTGTAAGTTGTGTTTGTTTTGTGTTTTTACTTTCTCTGTTAGATTTTTCTTTTTTTTCCCATAGATTTAGGCACTTTTGAGTTTTTTTCTTTTATTTTGGACGTTTTTTTAAAATTTCATTAGTGTTTATGCAAAGGTGAGTCCGAATTTCATGACTCGAATTCTAAGGAGAATCAACTAGTTTATGAATAGACTCGTTGGGTTGGGAATGTTGAGCATGAAAGCCTAGTTTTGGCCTACTGGACTCAATACATGGCATGCAATGGGATTTTTGTTTCATCGGTTATTCATCATTCAAGTGCTAAAATGGTATTAGTTATTACTACGTCACATGTAGCATCTCATATCTTATATTCTTTCACTCTCTTACTAGTGCACATTGTTACATTGCTTTGAAGTCAATCAATCTCAAGGAATAAAGTAACCCATTCTTACTGGAGATGATTTTGTTTTTTATCAGTTAATTTCAGTTCATTACATGATTGTAACATTTGTCAACTGACACACATTTAGATGTGACATTTTTTGCTCTGTATATAAATGTGTTTGAAGATAGTTTGTGGAACTCTCATTGTGGTTCTCCATAGTGAAATTGCCATAAATTCTACATATGAGCATACAAATGAAATGACATGTTTCATTCTATTTCTGTGGGTAAATATCTTTCTAGTTCGATTATGCATACTCTATTTTTGTTTTCTTGTGCATGTTATTGCAGTTTTCCATTGGCATGTGAAGAAATGGACAACGTAAAAAGCATCTCATACATATTTTTATCTTTTCTTTTCCTTAGGTTAAAAGCAATAAAGTATGCTGGTCAGTAGGACTTGCCTCTTCTACTATAGCTTCTGCAAGCAAGCAATTTTTTTGCATTTTTGTTTCTACAACATACTTGAGTAGTGTATGTTGACTTCCCAGCTGCTCAAGAATCCAGTTCCCTTGAAATGAATCAAAATCCCCTTCAACTTGCTCAAAAAGGATTTCATGCTCAGGATGTTCCCACAAGTCTAGTACAATTCGTGCATGTAGAACCATGTATAAAAGACCTTTGCAACCTTCCTGTAAAGTAAACAGTTAACAAAAGAAACGAAAATTTTATAAAGTCCAATATAGTCATTTCCAATTTACATATCTGGTTTATACTTGAAGTAAGATATCCAATTAAAGGAAACATTCAGAAAGTTGGTTTTAAATGTCATACAAAAGAACTCCTAAAAATTCAATTGAGAATTGAAAGACAAAAATCCTTTATCACCATCCATGATTATGTATGGATAACAGAAACCAAGTAACTTCAATTAAAAAATCTCTCTACAGCAATCAGCAAGCTCTAGTTCACTACCAAGTTTGGTCGTGAAGTCAACAGTCGAGTACAAAATTTAAATAATATATAAGGTAAATGGAAGTAAAGCCCCTTGTGGAAGGAAGGTCTCATAAGCCTAATTGGCATCCAACTTTGCCATCACCTAAAACACAACCTTTGCCTTTACCTCTCACAAGATTAACTCTAATAGAAACCTCAACAACAAGATTTTCAGTGGAGTAATCTCTCCTCCTACAATATATGCTGGGATTTGAATAGAATTTGTTACTTTCATAGCCTCTTTCAGTGAGCTTAATCACCTGTGCCAACCACAAACTGACCACTTTTCTCAATTGTTAATTTGTGCCTATAATTCTTCTCGCTGATCATATACTTGCTGATATTAGTTATGAAGGTTTTCAAGTAGAACCCAAACATTCCCATGTAAACCCCTCATTGCAATTTATGTGGTAGATGTCTGCATGATCTGATTCCCTAGATTCTCCATTATATGTTTAGGGTTTTGGTGGAGGCTGGCCATCCTAGGCAAAACCAGTAGAGTGTGTTGATATTATTTGCAGTAGTCTACATGATCAGCACCTCAACCTCAACCTCTAGTCTATTATGTGTGCCAGCACATTTATTCATTATTCCTCATTGTGTCTCTTTCCCATCTCTTGTAACACTTTTTGTCTAATGGGAACTTCCTGCTTCAGGATTTCCTACAACATCCCATGTATAATTTGGTGATGTTCCTACCCTAATGGTGCTGATGTAACCTTGCTGAGTTGCAAAACCTAATTGTGGATTCTGACAATGGAATATTTAGTTGTTTCTATGACATCCACATTCTGTTGCAGAATATCTTCTTTGGCAATATTATGTAAGAGACCTCCAATTTGGAATTTCTAGAGGGGATATTTGGGAAACATTGATCTAAGATCTAAAAGGAGAGAGGGGAAGTAATGGCAATGTGACTAATGGCTGGAGCTGCTTCTATTGTGCCAAGAATTCCTTAATTTTCTACATTCAGCCACTTGGATAGGGTGGAGGGAGTGATATTTTCTTTAGAGAGGTATGTGCTTCACCACTTATTATTTGATCTTCGTCTTGTGCCACCTCCTCCCCTTTGGGTGGTTGTTCTCCTTGTTTGTCTTTTAAGGTTCTCCAACAACAATATCCAGCAAGGTCTCTATAATGAAACCAGGGCAGTGGTAATCTATCAATGGTACTCTATTGGTAACCTCATAGGAGATACGTGTATAGGTGTCGTCAGACAATCACCCTTTCTTTCTTTCAAGCCTAAACATTCGAAATTTGATCTTTGATCTAACAAGTGAATCCAACTCATTGAGTTGTCATGAATTGCAATCTCTTGCAATTTGATTGAAGAGAGGTTGATGATAGCATTACTTGGGTTTGTCTTGCTGCTCCCAAGGTTGTTTCCATACTTTACTGATAGGAGGTGCACCTGGATCCCAAGTCCTATGATCATCTTCAATCTTATCACATGATTCCAGAGTAGTTTCTTTATCCAACTCAAAAAACAGATTATCATAGGTCACGTTAGCTTCAACTTCAAACAAGGGATTACTAACAAACTGAAAGTGATCCTTGATTCCAATATCAGGCCTCTCTTGTTGTTGGTCCAAACAACTATTTAGTTCTTTGGGACAATGGTTTGGATCATAGGTCTCATGGATGTTGTCTAGTTCCTTGATCTCTTCAGTTTTCCCTTTGTTCCCTTCTTCCCTAAAATGTTCAATGACTACAATCGGATTTTGTGCTTCCTAGAAGGGTCTTTCCACATCTCTCAATTTAGCTTCTCTTTGCTCGTATAAATCTAAGGCCTCATGACACCAAGTTGTCAATTTTGTCTTACACACTACCTTCAGTGCATCAATCTCCAAGGTCTTCAATACTTTTTTGTTAACCTTGATTGTGTTGATCATGTGAATGTGTTTTCCGAACTTTCAATGCAATCATGGAATCACACAACTCCTTTGGAAAACTTATCTCTTGTTCATTTTGAGAATTCATGGACCCATGCCTTCATTTAATTTTTTGTAAGTTCTCTCTTGCTCCAAAGGCTACCATCTTGGCATGTTTAGCTTTCTCCTTCCACCACTCACAAGTCGTAGAGTCCTCTCCACATCTTCAGCACTATCCATTAGTTCCCTTGGTTCTTTGCTTGCCATTGCTTCATAAAAGACCTTCGTCATCTGCTTTTCTCTTTCCTCCTTTGAATTTTGTGCTTTTGTTGACTCTTTTATTTCCATTCTCTCTTCTATGGTCCATAACTGTCTTTTCCCAACTTTGAATGCCGAAATTCTTTATTTATTTGCCTCCAGGATACTTGAATTTCATATAACATCTCTTTGTAATGTCCTCATTTTCCATCCTGCCTTACAAATATTAATTAATTTATTTATTTACGGTTGTCTAGCAAAAAGTGCAATTATAAAGGTAATATTAAATAATTAAATTATAGTGCTGTTATAAAGTGACACGGAGGAAATATATAAAGGTATTTAATAAAGTTACTTTATAAAAATGTGCTGATGGGTTTTGGTGGGAAAACCAAAAAGGGGTTATAAAAGAACGCGTGAGCTCATTTCTCAATATGTGAAGTTTATTATAATGGTTTGATTTTGAGGAGAGCTCAGCTTTCTAGAACGAGAGGACGGAAACCCTCAAGTTCAGGTTTAGGGATTTGGACGAAAACCCAAATCTTTCTAGGGCGGATTCAAAATGGAGTTTGCATTTGGGCTTCAAGATCGACTAGAAATTTTGTGGATCTTCTTCAAAGATGAAATTTCAGAGAAATTAGGGTTTGAAGAATTATCATAAGCTTGCAGATATATAAGTCCATATTCTTGGAATAAGCTATTTGATTGATTATATTTGATCAGGAAATTTCAGAGGCGTATTGGTTTATATTTGGTTCTTTCACCAGTAATTGCATTAAATACCTGAGGAGTTGGTATTTTATTGAGTTGTGCCAAACTGCAATTGTGGGCATTTCGAGTTCATTAAATCCGCATTGACATCAGTCACAGACTATAATAGCTATCAGCTGCCATATTGAAAGCCAGCTGCATTATTTGGAATAAATCGGACCTCATAAGGGAATCGTGCACTTTGAAACCCCATAAGGAGTGACGTGGGAATAAGACAAAGGTTAATTTGCAGATAAGACAAAGGTAGCCACCTTTGAATAAGCCATGCCTTTGTGGATATCAAGTGTGTTTCCTAAGGACCATCGATAATATTTATGAGCCATGTATTTCCTAAAGACCATCAAATTAATCCATTGAACCTATCGTGAGTCTTAGGGAAGATTATCAGCCTTTTGGGGCGGCTATCAGGACCTCTATGTGTGTATGCTCACTTATTGTGATGGCTGCCAATATGGCTCCAGACTCATGTAAACTGTAATATCCCTTGACAAATCTGATGTGATTTTAGCCTTCAAGGAATATTGTCAAACACTTTTAATGTAAACTTTGAGCCTGCTGGTCTGTGATTTCAGTTTGATTGTACTTGATTGCAATGGTCTTAGATGTGTTCAAATGTTTTTATTTATCACTACAAAGACTAAATAATGATCTAATATGAAGATGCAATGCAAATACATAAATCTGATATCAAAATCATGCACCTACACCCAACTGTCAATTTCACAAACACTTGGCATGCATACTAAGGAACTTAATTAAAATGGTTCATTACATCAAATATGAGACTTCCCAACTTGACTCCTTTATTGAAATGCATACCCAATTACAATAACATCATGAATCTGCCAAGACTCTTGGCTTTCAATGGTGATACACATATAATGCCAAGTCTGATTACAATGATCTGCTTCAGCAGCAACTAAAGCTAAACCAATGCAACTACAATGACTGAAATTTACTATGCTAAAATGACTGATTTGCAATGCTTAACATGCTGATTAAATGCCAATGAACTGAGATGCAAATAACTGATGTAAAACCTGGGAATGGATGGCTGCCTGGACACAATCATTTGATTCTCTTTATGCTTGATGAATTTGCCTCTAGTGGAGCAGCGCCTAGCCTTCCTATCCTTCCACAATGCCACATGAATTTATTTGGATTTTATTTGCCCTTCTAGCTTGAAATTGCCCTCCTTGACTTAGCCGCCCCTGTTCTCTAGATCAGACCTTTGAATAAATCGTATAGGCCACAAACTCCTTTCAAAATGCATGTAAATTCATCGAAACTCCCTTTAGGATGAAGCGCTGCCAACCCTTGAAGAAATCGATGCCAAAAGGAGTTATGTGCAAAATCGTGGCTCCTCAAGCTGAGATTGATCACTGTATAATGTTTGATATAAAATCAGATTACACAAGATATAATTTCCAGCTTCTAATGCAAAATCAATGAAGGTTCTAGCTCTCCAAATTACCATCAAATCATACCTTCAATCTGCATAGCAAAATTTGGCCCTTGGCCACAAAATTTAGCTCCAATGAAAGGACTGATGTATCCTCTCCTCAGCTGCAACCCTTCGGAGGATATTTCACCACCTCAGTTATGCTATCAATTATCAAACTCTTCATGAATGAAAACAAGCCCACACCCTCTATTTATTCTTTTCTCCTCAAGAGGTTGGCCTCTTCTAGAAACTTCTAATATTAACTTATATTTACACTTTATTATAATAATATAAAAATATAACTCATAAAGTGCAAATCTGATATCCAACACAATGTGTTATCCAATGACATATTTTCCAACACATTATGTTATCAAACAGTGTGTTATCCAACATCCAAGATATCATAAGAAACATCAAATGAACTCCTGAATCAACGAAGTGAGCCAACCACAATCTGGGCAACTGCCATGAAGACCCTCAAACCATGTCCTATTAGCCTACGAGGGCCATTGATAGGCTAAACCATCCACAAGCAATGTCAAGCTAAAAAGGGGACATTACAGTCCGCCCTCCCTAAAATTGCTTGTCCCCAAGCAATCTCGGCTGCAACACAACTCTCCCCCACCTGGATCCCAAGGGAAGATCTGTGTAATGTCCTTGTCATCACCAAATAGCTCTTGTAACACTAGCTCATCCAACTGAATCTGCTGAACCAACTCAATCTCATCATCAAGTGTCATAGGAGTATAAGCCTCAAGAGGAAGCAAGTCAAGAGACTGACCATACTTGCCTCCAATCTCTGCACAAGGTAGGCTATCCAACAAACTATCCATCACATGCGCCCCTGAACTGTGCATCTGAAATAAGCCATGTACATAAGGATCGAATGTAAAGTTGTACGCACTCCTCACTATGCACACCTCGGAAATCTCCTTTATGAGTCCTGTTTGAAATCCCGACGCACTGGAAGGATCCCAAATGCTACCATCAATGCTCATCCCAGGACTGGAATCAAGAGAATGATCAACATCTAAATCATAGAGTGGATTGTCATATGACCAAGTAGCATCAACCTCGAACAACGGATTGAAGATCATCTCATGCTCCTCTTGAATCACCTCATCCTATCTCTTCCTATCCAACCCTCTATAGCAAGAGATAGAATGCAAGCTCCCATCTGTAATTCCCCTCAACACATGTTTCCTGCCATCAACCTCAAATTTCATCTCCATCTTAGGTACATTGAGGGTAAATTCTCCCAAGTCCTGGAGCCATTTCATGCCCAAAACTATATTCATCTCACCCATGTTGACCACATAGAAATCAGAAAGTAACTCATAACCATTCAACATCAAAGTGAGATTAGTAATCCGCCTAGTGCATGCGAGGGTATATCCATCAGCAAACCGGACTCTGAATCCATCAAAATCCTCGGCCTAAAGTCTACATCTGGCCACAAAACCTTCATCAATAAAGTTGTGTGTTGCACCTGTGTCAAGCATGGCAATGCAACACTGCCCATCAACTGTCCCTCAGAATCTGAATGTACTCTCATCCTATACATTGGCAAGAAACGCCAAAGGAGCAGATGCCTTCTCATCCTAATAAACTCCTAAAGCAACCTGCTGATCCGCACCATTAGAATCGGAGTCCTCATAATATGCCCACATAAAACGATTTGCCTTGCCCTTAGGTCTCAATGGGCAATCGTGATCCTTGTGATAAGGTTCCTTACACCAATAGCACAATTTCTTCTTCCTCAACTCTTCTTGTGTCTCCTCATCAATCATGGGTGTTGATTTCTTCCTCTTATCAGCAAGTGGTTGAGGACTCTCATTGTTGGTAGAAGGAACATCCTTATGCGAACTCTTACTTTTGGGGGCTGCGAACTCCATACTCCTAGCCTTCTTCATCGCCTCCTGAAGTGAAGGGGGATCAAAGGCCTTAATCCAACCTTTCATAGGCTCATGTAGACCTTCAATGAACAATATGACAAGTCTTCTCTCTGAAATCCCTATCACCATGATGGATAGTCTCTGAAATTCATTGATATATGACTCCAACTGCCACCTTGCCTAAGCTGAGCAAGCTCCCGAAAGTAAAGTTCTGGATCTTTCTTATCAAAATGCTCAATGAGCCTGTCAGTGAATTCTTGATAAGTGTTAACCAAATGGTGCTGCAAGGTGTACATCCCGTGATACCACCAATAATGTGCCACACCATCAAGATGCAAGGTAGCAAACATGATAGCCTCATCCTCATGCATAGGCCTCAAGGATAAATAGTTATCCAACTTCTGAACCCACAACCTAGCTATGCATTTATCGGTGCCATCGAAATGGGGCAATGTAATCTTGCTTATGGCATGTTGGAGGTCTCAATTCTGATGTGGTGGTTGTGGTTGTGGTGCTCTGTGCTCAATCCTACCTCCCCCTTTGGGCTTCTTAACATCCAAGAACTCATGTACAGACAAGACCTGTCGAATCTCAAGAGCAAGTTGTTAGTTTTAGGATCAAACATTAAATAAGCAGATATAGAACAATTTCAAACAATTTGACACAACATATACCCTAGGAAAACCCTCCAACTTGAGGGAGAAAAACCCAACAACAATATATCTCTTATATATTGAATAATGAACAGCAATTTGCTTTACAATGAGGCCAATCACAAGGCCGAATTAACAACACCACACTTGATGCAATCTCAAAAGATATAATATCAAACTCCTTGAATAATGATATCGATCACTTTTGAAGATTAATATCGAACTCTAATATCGAACTCTTGCAGTAGATAAATTTGCACTTGTCTTGAATGTAGTGAATGATCATGATAGGAATGAATAGCGCCTCCCTTATATACAAATCGATGAGATGGTTTCCAATAAACGCGTCCCTTCATAGATGAAAGGTCGGCCTTAAGTGAATGGTTGTGTCTCACACAAAGGTGGCGAATATTAAGATGAAGTTGGCCACATTAAACAAAATATTATTTAATATTTAAATGAAGAGCCCCTTCACAAAATCATCTCCAGTAAATAAATAGCCAACGGCTATATTGATTTATTGCTTAAGAATAAATCGCCGCTAGAAGTATGAGGCCCGCGGCTATAACATCAACACTCCCTCTTAGCTAGGGAGGAATACTTCCAAATATACAAGTCATGGAGTCTCTCAACATGACATCTGCAATGGCTACACCCATCTGTGGAAAGGAGCTCATCACAGAGTCACTCAACGTGATGTCCACCATGGCTACTCCCATGTGTGGAAAGGAACATGTGTACAAGTGTACAAACTTCACTCTGGAGAGAAGCTTGGTGAGAATATCAGCCGTCTGATCATCAATGGAAATATATCTCAACTGAATAGCTTTTCTCAATACCATATCTTTGATGTAGTGGTATTTGATCTCAACATGCTTTGTTCTGTCATGAAACACTAGATTGACAGAAAGCTTCACACAGCTTTGATTATCACAATGAATAATAGTCGGCTCCAATGATTGTCCAAACAATCCTGCGAGGAGCTTTCAAAGCCACACTGCTTCTCGAGCTGCTACACATGCTGCAATATACTCGGCCTCTGCAGTGCTTAATGCCACTGAAGACTGCTTCTTGCTACACCAAGAAATCATCGCAAACCCCAAGCTAAAGCAACATCCAGAGCTGCTCTTTCGATCAGCTACAGTTCTGGCCCAATCAGAATCAGAATATCCTTGCAACTTTAGGTCTACACTGGAAGTATATTTCAAGCCATATCCAACTGTGCCATGCAAGTATCTCAGGATATGCTTAGCTGCAACTAGATGAATTTTCCTTGGTTCACACATGAACTGACTAAGTGCACTCACTGCATAGCAAATATCTGGTCTAGTATTAACTAGATACATCAATGATCCAATCAACTGCCTATACATAGTAGGATCTACCAGATCTGAACTAGCTGCAGACTCACTTAACTTCTTCAAATTAGTTTCCATCAGTGTAGACATAGATTTGCAATCCATCATACCAAACCTCTTCAAGATGTCTATAGTATACTTCCCTTGACTCAGAATAATCTCATTGGGTCTCTGCCATACTTCCAACCCTAGAAAGTAATGCATATATCCTAGATCCTTCATCTCAAATTCAGAAGCTAACTCCTTCTTGCATTTGATAATGAGATATTCTGCTCTAGTAAGAAATAGATCATCAACATAAAGAACCAAGATTAAAGCCTCACCATCAACTATCTTGAAGTAGATATTTCAATCAGCATCATTCTTGGAGAAGCCCAAGCTCATCAAGTATCGATCAATCCTCTCATACCAAGAACGAGGAGCCTGCTTAAGGCCATAAAAAGCCTTCTTCAATTTACAAACATGAGACTCCTTCCCATGAATCTCAAAGCCATCAGGTTGCTCAATGTATACTTCTTCAATTACACCATTAAGGAATGTTGTCTTCACGTCCATTTGATGTAATTTCCATCCCTTAGCTATTGCAATAGCAATAATAGTCTTGATGGATGTATAACAAGCAATCGGAGCAAAGGTTTCTTCATAATCTATTCCCTCTTTATGAGAGAATCCTCTAGCCACAAATCTAGCTTTGTACTTCTCAATGCTTCCATCAGCTGCATGGTTGATCTTGAAAAGCCATTTAGAAGATACAACTAATTTTCCTTACAATATCCCAAACATCATTCTTGATAATAGATTGATATTCTTCAGCCATAGCATCTCTCCATACTTGCTAACTTGATGCTTCCTCAACACTGGAAGGCTCAGACTCAATGATATGACTCATTAATGCAACATAGCCTGGAAACTTCTGTGGTCTTCTGCTTTCTCTGAATGTGCCTCTAGGAGCTGCAAACTTTTCTGCCTCCTGCATAGTTTGCCTAGCCCATAGAGGTCTCTTTCAACCTATGACAATATCTCTTGGCCCATTAGTTGGTTCCAAAGGCTCAACTGGATCAATATCCTCTTCTGGTTTAGTAGACTCCCTCTGAATCTCAAGAGTATGATCAATGTCCATGTCTTGAGGAGTCTCCTGGTCTTCATTATCTATCTCCATGTATAAACCTTTAGATCTTTTGAATGCAACATCTTCTTCAAAAGTGACATCCCTGCTGATCTCTATCTGTTTTTTACCTGGAATGTAAATCCTGTAGGCTTTTGAAGATTCACTGTAACCCACAAATATTCCTTTTTTGCCAAATGGTTCTAACTTAGATCTCTTATCTTTAGGTACATGGATACAAACAGGACAACCAAAGATTCTCAAGTGACTAACCTCAGGCTTCACACCTGTGAAGGCTTCTTCAGGAGTCATATTCTCCAAAATACGATGAGGGCTCTGATTCTGAACATACACTGTAGTTCTAGATGCTTCTGCCCAAAGGAAGGTTTGCAAGTCTTGATCATGGATCCTAGCTTTAGCTGCCTCAACTATGGATCTATTCTTCCTTTCTACAACTCCGTTTTGTTGTGGATTGTAAGGAACGCAAAACTCCCTCTTAATCCCTGCCTCGAAACAAAAGTTACGGAAGCCTCTAGAGATGTATTCTCCTTCGTTATCAAATCTTAGAACTTTGATCCTCTTTCCGGACAAATTATCTACTTGAGCCTTAAATTCTTTGAATTTCTCAAGTACTTCTTCAGATTCCTTAGTCTTTAAGAAATAAATCCAAGTCCTTCTAGAGTAGTCATCAATGAAAATTACATAATACCAAAAACTACTCAAGGATGCAACAAACATTGGACCACACAAATCAGAATGAACAAGATCTAGAATACATTTTGATCTACTTTCACTACTATGAAAAGGACCCTTAGTATTCTTACCCAATGCGCATCCTCTACACGTACCATGATGCTCTTGACTAAGTTTTGAAAGGCCAAAAACCATCTTCTCCATGGATGGAAGAGCTCTGAAATGAAGGTGAGCAAGTCTTCTATGTCAAAGCTCGCTTGAACTGGTGGAATCATGCAACAATGCTTCCATTGGACGAATGAAAAGTCTATAAAGACTCTCTTGCCGAACACCAATCACACGAGCTGTCTTGATGCTAGAGTTCTTTGGCCAAGCAAGAACTTTTCCCTCAGAAAATGCAACTTGATATCCTTTGTCCTCCAAAGCTGAAATTGATACAAGGTTCCTCTTGATACCTGGTACGAACAAGACATCACTCAAATGAAGAGAGATGTCGGAATCTAGGTGAAGAGAGGAGGCTCCTGCACCCTTCACAGAATAGCAAGCATCATCTCCGATTATTACTTGAATGTTGGTTTCTCTCTCCACCAAATCTGAAAGGCGCTCTCTATATCCTGTAATGTGACGAGAAGCACCACTATCAATCAACCATGTGCTGCCATCGATTGGAACATTGCTTGATAGGGCTGAGATAAATAGAAATCCACTTGAATTATCTCTTGAATCCTTCTGAGGAGAGACATCATCCACATTCGCAGTAGAAGCATGCTGCTTTGGTCTTGTTGCACAATCTCTAGTATAGTGACCAAACTTGTCACATCTGAAGCACTGTATATGCGAGAGATCCTTCTTCTTCTTTGATTCAGGAGCAGCATCCGATTTCCTGTCTCTATTCCTCTTGAAGTTACCTTTTCTCCCTTCTCTTCCTTTCTTCTTTGAAGTTTGAGCAGCAAGAACATGATTGTCTTCATTGTGAGAACTTCGTCCATTACCCCTTGCTACCAACCTTGATTCCTCTTGAATGTAAGCTGCCCTAAGACGATCAAACTTAGGTAGCTTATATCTTCCACTTATACTTTGGATAAAATGCTCCCAAGATTGAGGAAGACCGTTAAGCGCCAACATGACTAAGTCTCGATCATCAATTATGTCTCCAATGGCATAGAGTTAATCCTTCAACTCAGTGATCTTCATAAAGAAGGAGATGATTGAATCTCCTTTCGCCATCTTGATGTGATGTAGTTGTTGCCTCAATGCAAGAGCTCGGCTAGTGTTATTGATCTCATACAATCCCTCCAAAGTCTTGAACATCTCTCTAGTTGTCTTCAATTTGGAGATAATAGGC